>JAFLJL010003159.1:74733-114733 GCA_018398815.1 Conus ventricosus | reverse complement strand
AACAAAGGATTGATGTCATCACCAGCACCTATCGCCAATGAAAGTGGATGGTGCTGATTCCCATCCCTCTCCTCCTCATTACTAGTATCAGCATCTGATCCTTCAAGGTCTTTTTCATCACTGTCTTGATTATTTAGAATTCCATCTAGAACATCAAGCGCAGTGTAAGGCTTCAAAATTGGGATGCGTCGACGAAGTCTAGGTTGCGCTGCCATCTTGAATATGCTAATCAGCAGTTACTTCTCAACTCGCACTTTGCATATCATATGGTCACTGGTCGGTCACTTGAAGGGAAAGAACCATTTCTCTGACATCAGTAGAAGAGGTGGAAACATTTTAGACCATCGTCTCCAGTTTAGATTTTTCCTCTTTCCATGACGAAGTTGCCCCGAGACACACTTGTGTACGGGTGTAGTGATTTTTGGTTTTCACCACGAGTGGCACTCGTTAATACGTAAACATCCACTTCTGTTTCCAGCATAGTAGTATGAACTGCCACTTATGTTCTCTACTTTTAGAGATGATCAGACCTCTTTCTGTGGTTATATCTTCAGCTCAAAGCTGTTTGTTTTTTTTAAAGCAAAAGAAGCTTTTTGATTACTAGTTTCTTTTTAAATCACCTGATTTTAACTCTATATCATATAAACAATGCAAACACTTCAGTTCAGCGAAGGACACTGATTGGACAAATTGTTGTCATGGAATCAAAGTGCACACAAGCATCAAGACTGTGACTAAAGGAGTGTTGTCATGGATTTTGATTATGGAAGTCAAAGTTCATGGGGTAGTTCAAGTTGAGTTTTGCCTGATGATAGTATTTTTCTCATTATACTGCAGATAAAAAGTCAAGGATTACAAACGTAAGGTTGTTCTAATTGTCTTCTCAGAGGCATATCTATTTCAGCCCTAATTACAAACAATTTCATACAGTATTATATTCAACAGAGGATGAACAGTGCCAACACTGGACACCACTTTCACTTGCATTATGTATTGCCACTGTCGCTATAATGGCTTGTTGGCTAAAGTGGTTCTCTTTCTTTCTTTCCTTCTTTCTGCGTACACAGGCTGATACTCCTGCGGACACTGCCTGTGTAGACAGGCAGTGGAGTTTTGTGTGTATGACCGTTTTTTATCCTGCTGTTAAGGCAGCCATACTCCATCTTCGGGGAAGCTAAAGTGGTTTGAAATGGATAAGAATTCTGTGATTTTCCTGATCTTTGTCCTCAGGGCAAAGCAGTCGTAGAATAAGCGGACAGGAGAAGTATGATTCTCGTGTACAGTGTAAAGTCACAAACATCAATTTAGCCAGCCGTTTTTCATATTGGAAGTGTGACATTTTTTTCTCACAAATTTTTATTTTGAATTGCAGAAAATCATAACTGATCCTCATCTTTTTGTTGGTAGTGTATGTTGTATAAGGTTGTTGTTATTGTGTGTTAGATTGATGTGGACACTAGACAGTTGATACAAACAATTTAGACATAGACACCAAGCTTGTCAAATAGCGCATATATTGATTCTGCTTAGATAGTTGCTGAAAGTGATTTTGCTGTAGAGTATAGTATATGGCATCCTGGTCAGATTCAGAATTTGTGCAAAATTTATAGCTGTGTCATCAGGAAATGATGGTAATTAAATGGATATACAGTCGCTCACAGTGAGGGTACACACACGTATACATGCATTCAAACAGACGCACATCAAATATTTGTATTTTGGTTTGTGTGGTGTTGGTCTTGTAGACACTGACTTCTCCTCTGGCAAAGAAAGGGAAAGATTCGCCTTCTCCTGAAGCAGCATCAAAAGCCAGATTTGAGGTAAATGTATGTGTGTGTGTGCATGTGTGTGTGTGTGTGTGTGTGTGTGTGTGTGTGTGTGGTGTATATAACTGGAAACTTACCTGTAGTATGTTGGTATCTTTTTTTTTCTCCCCTGATTCAAAATCCTGGCATTCTTGTTTTTATTCTTGAAAAAAAGAAAGAGAGAAAGGGAAAAAACCCTGTTCTACTGCATGTGCAGTTCACATAATCAAATCTGAATCGTTTTTCAATGTCCACAGTGAAAGCTTTTATATTCAGGGGGCTGTATAGTCTTACCAGAACCATGATCTCAGGAGGGAGGCACTTACACCCTATGACCTCTGTCATAAACAGACAAAAAAAAAAACCATAAGCGTAAAAGGGCCATTACTGCTGTCAATTCTCCAGAAGGGACTCCCCATGTCAGTTTTAAGACTTTGTGCTGGCATGCTTTTACTGTGGCAGCGGTTTAACTTGAGATTTAAACGAGAGTTGGGCCTGAACTACACAACATGAGAAGAAATCGTAAAACTCTTCGACAATCTTTGCTTTTAGGCCATTGGCTTGAAAGAACAAAAACTGTTTTAAAAAAATCTAACCCAAAAGCGTCCTGGGAGAATTATTTGAAAACTGAAATTCTGATGGAACCCAGGCTGTGTAGAAAACTGATGGATTTATCATTTTGTTTTTTCTACTATGCAAAGTTCCACAAGCTTGGAATTTCGATCCACAGCTTGTATGAGAAAAGAAAGCTCATTGTAAAATATATGCAAAGCGACGTTGGCTTTCGCGAGTTCTGGCAGGGTGATTAAACGCGGTCTTCTGGCTAGCTGCTATGAAAAAATCAATACTAGCCCAGGAAGCAGACTCCAGCCTAAAGGCTAAAAATACACCAGAACTGTGTCGAGAGGCGGTCTACCGCCGCGCTAAAAATACACCAGAACTGTGTCGAGAGGCGGTAGACCGCCGCGACATATATAAAGGCCCTCAACAGGGCCGAAAATAATACTAAGCAGGATGAAAACTCCTCCGCCGTTTCCGCCGTCTCCGCCGTTATTTTTTCGCATCTCCGCCGAAAGAAAAAGTCTCCGCCGAAAAATTATTCGAAGAATGATGCGCAGAAACGATCTCAACTTGTCTGCACAGCGAATTTCTTCTCTGTCGGTAATGTTCTCAAACGGCGTAGTTCTCATTCTGTTTCCTTCCAGTATCATTTATTATCATGGCGTCGATTCACTGTGAGAGTTTGCCGCTAGTGAGTGCAAACAAAACGAAAAAAAAAAAAGAAAGAAGTATGTGAACCACTAGAAGACCGAGTGGCAGCAGAAGGACGTGTGTGACCGCAGAGTCGCGGATGCAATAAGAAAACATGACAAAGACGGCGAATTTGAAGTGTTTTGCGAGCCTTTCCAAAAACGTGTCTACTTTGGTAGTCGTGGCTTTGTGGCAATCAGAGATCACATCGAGCGTCCCAGTCACCAACAGAAAATGTGTGTGTTTCCCACACCATTACAGCATGTTTTCAGATCATTGGTATGCAACAATCTACGTTTAATTTCCAAAGATAGTTTGACTCCTACTCTAAGTACTTCCACTCGTAGAGTCTTCAAAGCAAGGGAAAAACGTCAAAGTGACGAAAAGAATATAAAAGAACAAATGACATCAAAATAAACTGATGTCACAACAGTATTGTGTAACACTTTTCCCCTGGTATAATGCAAACGTTTGCTACATTTGTTAGGTGTCTGCTAACAGCCCCCCTATGAAATCCTTTTCCACCAGCCCACTCCCCCCACTACCTATATACTTCCTCTACTCCTCCTCCTCCCCCAACCCCCACCCTCACCCCACAACACACATACCCCACACACTTTGCCCCCTCCCCCCCACCCCCGTCCCCACCTCACACACACACACACACAAACAACCCCCCCCACACACACACAATCACCCCCCCCCCCCCCCCCACACACACACACTTGTCAAGAGGGGGGGGGGATATGATTAGTTGTAAGAGGGAAGTTGGAGGGGGGTGTACTGTTGTGACATCAGTTTGTTTTTATGTCATTTGTTATTTTATGTTCTTTTTTTTGTGTTTAGTGTTTCCTGACGAAGGGTCTAAGGCCCAAAAGCTTCAGTTTTTTTTTTTAAAGGACTTCAAAGTAATCATTTTTCATATTGGTGTTTATTGAAGTCCAGCAGTCGTTTTCATACATCTGATTTACTTAGTTTGATTTCCCACTCTGATTTACTTAAATCTACAGGCCTTATTCTTTATGTCCTGAAAGCACTGTTTGTCAAATTTTCTTTAAACAGTCAACAAGTGGGGTATGTTTTGCTCCCATAAGGAAACCTAACACAGAGTAACTTTTATTCAAGACTGGCACAGCCTTTTAAACTTGAATAAAGTCAGACAAAATACATAGACGAACAATCTAATAGTGCCAGTCTTGAATAAAAGTTACTCTGTGTTAGGTTTCCTTATGGGAGCAAAACATACCCCACTTGTTGACTGTTTATCGTTTACTGTTCCCTACCTCATTTCATTTCCGATTAAATTTTCTTTAGCTAGAGTTCTGAGGATTCATCATACTAAATGTTTGTCTCAATTGACATAGTTTCTTTCCACATCAGTCTCAGTCTTCATGGTGTTGAAAGCTGATCTATAGAACAGGGTGGGATTTTTCCGCGGATCCGCGATTTCCCCGGTAGATGCTTGTTCGTTCCGCGTAACAGCGTGTCAGTTTCCGCGGAAGCGATCTGTGATTCTCATTCATGTCTTCAAAAACATCGGGTGTCATTTATCCACAAACTGTTCGACATTCTTAAACGGCTTCGATTCGCAGTTAACTTGGTAACTTTCTCCTTCCGGTTTTGCGATCTTCAAAATGGCGACATGTCGAAGAGACGGCGTTTCACGCGGAAAAAATGTTTCCTGCGACAGTTCTTTGAAGAACAAGTGGAAGTGGGACTGGTTGGAGAGTAAGGTGGATGATGATGAAGTGATAGGCCAGTTCATAGCCAAATTTAATGCCTGTGGCCTTGCTTACTGCAATCTTTGCCGAGTGCAAATAAATTACAGTTCACGCGGAAAAGTTACTTTGGATCACATTAAAAGCAACAAGCACAAGACAGCTCTGGATCAGCGGACAACATTAATGCAAGATGTCTAGCTCCACACTTGGGAGCTGGACAACTTGCATTAATTTTGTGTGCCATTAGGTTGAAAAGGAACTCCTCTCATCTACACTTGGTCCAAGTTGTGAAAGATAGTAAGTATTAGTATAGTTGATTTTTATAGCTTTTTGTGTTTAAAAAAAAAAAGGTAAACAAGTGGGTAACGTTTGCTCCTATAAGAAAACCTGACACAGAGTAACTTTTATTCAAGACTGGCACAGCCTTTTAAACTTGAATAAAGTCAGACAAATACATAGACAAACAATCTAATAGTGGGGAAAAAACCAAGCGCAGGCCAACAACTGAACTGCCCTCATAATAATGACTTGTCAAAGATTTGGACTTAAGGAGGGGGCAGTTTGAAGATGGAGAAACTGGTAACATGAAATTAAGAAAATATATTACAGATATGAAAACTCTTCACTAGTTGTACAAGGGAACCATCGCAATCCCTTTTTGAAGGCAAGATATATTTGCCTTTTTTATACAAATAATCTGCCTTCAAAAGGATTGCAATGTTCCCTGGCAGCGTGAAGAGTTTTCATAACTGTAATTTCATGTCCCAGTTTATCCTCTCGAACTGCCCCCCCCCCCCCCCCCCCCCCTCCTTAAGTCCAAATCTTTGCCAAGTCATTATTGTGAGGACAGTTCAGTTGTTGGCCTGCACTTATTATTTCCCCCACTATTAGATTTTTTCGTCTTATGTATTTTCTGACTTTATTCAAGTTTAAAAGGCTGTGCCAGTCCAAAAATAAAAGTTACTCTGTGTCAGGTTTTCTTATGGGAGCAAACGTTCCCCCACTTGTTTACTGTTTATGTTTACTGTTCCCTGCCTCATTTCATTTCCAATTTAGAAAAAAAACAATATTGGCTTTTTCCTTTAAAATGTGTTAATTTCAGTCTCAAAATGCACCAGATTGCACAGAATTGAATGTAGCAACCCAAAATTTTCCGGGGAGCATGCCCCCGGCCCCCCCTAAAACTGTTTCTCTTTTTTCCTGATGGAGAGTCCCACCCCTGATAGAATGAGTTGTTTAAGAAGCAAGAAATGATTTCTAAAGATTTTTTATGCCATTTTTTAAAAAAAAATATGCTTCAGCGTCGGGGGGCACCGCCCTGACCCCTGCTGGGCGTTGCTCATGTCCCCCCACTGGGGGCCCATGGTGAACCCCCAGATCCCCGCCAATCTCCTCTTTTTTTTAAAAAACTGTTTTCATCCCTGACTAAGGGAGGTAACTCCTACACCCCCCCACCCCACTCATACACACCCCCACCCCCGCACCACTCACGCACACCCCCACCCCACTCCTGCACACACTCCCCCCACCCCATACCCACGCACACACACCCCACCCCCGCCCACTCACGTTTTGACCTACGCTTGTAGTAAACTAGGTCAAAACGATCTGTGATTAATTGACCTGTTGATTAAACCACGCACACCCCCACACACCTACACGCACACCCCATCCCCCGCCCACTCACGCACACACATAAACTTCTTCTGATTCTTGCGCAAAACAAGAGAAACTGATTACTTAATTATTTTAATTTATGATTTTATTCTGGTTTAAAAATGAAGCCCCGAAGTACTACAGAGCTTATTAATATAAATTTAAAGAGTTGGATTGGGAGAGGGAGGCTGAAAAAGATCAGTTAAAGAGCAGGTTTGAAGATTAATTACTGATCTTTTTGAGCGTATAGATATACGAGAAAGTGTGTGGAAGCCATCAGTAAAATTTCCAGATTCTTGGCCCCAACCGGTTATAAAGTTGTTTGCCATTTTAGTTGATAATATGGCCCTGAAGATGTTAATCTGACTGTTTCTAAAACCCCCCCTGAGGAGTAGCTATTCGCTTTAATGAAAATCAGGTTTTTACGATTAGAAAAGACTATAAATAACAGTTGAATTTACATTTACAATTAATTTTTTATTTATTTTAGATTTAAAAATGGCTGCCGAACTCAGTGAAACTGATTTAAGAATTGTAATGAACTATTTGACGAAACAATGAAAGTATAAAAAATTGATTTTTGCGAATTTGGTTTTGAGAAAGATGTAAACAATATAATAAAAGATCATAGTGATAAGAAATGTTGCTTATAGCCCAGCCGACCGCCCAAAAGGGCCCCATCAGGCTGTAGATCATAGTGAACTATTTAACGAAGCAATTAAAGTGATGAACTTGACGTAGTGATTCAGAAAAAGCTAAAATATTAAACAGGTGTTATTGTAAGGTTTAAAGTGTCTTGAAGTGTTACAACGCTTTTGGGGGAAGAATAAAAGCGCGTTTTTTCTTACTTTTATTTACATTTATTTTTTTAATTTACGTAAAAATTGTGGCTTTAAAAATGACGACCACAAGTAAATTCGAGGATAGAAAAATAAATTTCGATGGAAGAAATATTTGGTAAATGACAAACAATTACCAATACATTTAGCGAAGAGACATGGACAATTTTTAACCCTACAAAAAGTTTTAGGAAAGCGTGACACATGCTATCAGTAAAATCCCCGAGTTTCTTCAGATGGAGCCGCCAGTAAAAGTGCTGTTGGCCGTTCTGATTGATTATATAACACCTGATGATAGTAACTGGAAGTCTGGGTTTCAACTAAACACTAGAAAGAAGTTATTAGCTATCACGACCTTAATTCTACTGGGCTGACTACATGCTTACACAGTTTAACCATGCAAGTGAGGAGGCAAAGTTAAGGGGTTCTGATGGTCTGAAGGAACAGTCCTTCAATCAGAAATTTAAGACAAACAAAGTTCTATCCTATAGTTGGCAATTTACCTTCCTCTTCAAAAGAGTTAGAGTTAAAACGAGCAGTCTTAAACATACATTTAAATTCTGACAACATGTGTTTTTATGTGGTGTTTTTAGCGCATTTACATCCTGTTAAAAAATCAGCAAACAGAGTCTCCAATTATGAACATTAGCAGACTGAACTTTGATAAATAACATTTCCCGTGAGTATGAAAGTATATCTCAGTTTGAAGAGCAAAACAAAATTTTCCCCCCCCCCCCCCCCCCCCACCAAAAAAAGGGGGGGGGGAAAGTTAGTTTAGAGGGAAGTTGGAGGGGGGTGAACGTTGTGACATCATTTGTTTTTAGTCATTTGTTATTTTATTTCTTTTTTTTGTGTTTAGGTTTTCCTGACAAGGTCTAAGGCCCAAAAGCTCGTTTTTTTTTTTAAAGGACTTCAAAAGTAATCTTTTTTTCATATTGGGTTTAATTGAATCCAGCAGTCGTTTTCATAATCTGATTTCTTATTTGATTTCCCACTCTGATTTACTTAAATCTACAGCCTTAACTTATGTCCTGAAAGCCTTTTTGTCAAATTTTCTTTAAACATCAACAAGTGGGGTATGTTTTGCTCCCAAAAGGAAACCTAACACAAGTAACTTTATTCAAAAACTGGCACAGCCTTTTAAACTTGAATAAAGTCAGAAAAAATTACATAGACGAACAATCAATAGTGCCAGTCTTGAATAAAAGTTCTCGTGTTAGGTTTCCTTATGGAGCAAAACAACTCCCACTTGTTGACTGTTTATCGTTTACTGTTCCCTAACCTCATTTCATTTCCGTTAAATTTTCTTTAGCTAAGTTCTGGGGATTCATCATACAAAAATGTTTGTCTAATTGACATATTTCTTCCACACAGTCTCAGTCTCAGGGTGTTGAAAGCTATCTATAAACAGGGTGGGTTTTTTCCGCGATCCGGGGATTTTCCCCGTAGATGCTTGTTCGTTCCGCGTAACAGCGGCAGTTCCGCGGAAGCGATCTGGATTCTCTTCAGTCTTCAAAAACACGGTGCCCTTATCCACAAACTGTTCGACATTCTTAAAGGGCTTCGATTCGCAGTTAACTTGTAACTTTCCCTCCTTCCGGTTTTGCGATCTTCAAAATGCGACATGTTCGAAAAGGGGTTCACGGGGAAAAATGTTTCCCTGCGACCAGTTCTTTGAAGAAAAATGAATGGGACTTGGAAGAAAGGTGGATGATGATGAAGTGATAGGCCATTCATACCCAAAATTTAATGCCTGTGGCCTTGTTACTGCAATCTTTGCCGAGTGCAAATAAATTACAGTTCACGCGAAAAGTTCTTTGGATCCATTAAAGCAACAAGCACAAGACAGCTCGGGATCAGCCGCCCAACATTAATCAAGATCTAGCCCCAACTTGGAGCTGGACAACTTGCATTAATTTTGGGCCTTAAATTAAAAAGGAACTCCTCTCACCCTACACTTGGTCCAATGTGAAAGATAAATATTATATATTGATTTTTAAGCTTTGTGTTTAAAAAAAAAAGGTAAACAAGGGGGGTAAACGTTTGCTCCTATAAAAACCTTGACACAGTAACTTTTATTCAACGGGCACGGCCGCTTTAAACTTGAATAAAGTCGACATACAAGCAAACAATCAATAGGGGAAAAAACCAAGCGCAGGCCAACAACTGAACTGCCCTCAAAATAATGACTTGTCAAAGATTTGGACTTAAGGAGGGGGCAGTTTGAAGATGGGAACGGGTAACTGAAATTAGAAATAATTACAGATATGAAAACTCTTCACTAGTTGTACAAGGAACCATCGAAACCCCTTTTGAAGGCAATATATTTGCCTTTTTTTAAAAAATATCTGCCCTTCAAAAGGATTGCAATGGTTCCCTTGTGCAGCTATAAAGAGTTTTCATATATCTGAAATTTCATGTCCCGGGTATCCACTTCGAACTGCCCCCCCCCCCCCCTCCCCCCCCCCTCCTTAAGTCCAAATCTTTGCCAAGTCATTTTGTGAGACAGTTCAGTTTTGGCCTGCACTTATTATTTTCCCCACTATTAGATTGTTCGCTATTAAATTTGTCTGACTTATTCAATTTTTAAAAGGCTGTGCCAGTCCTAAATAAAAGTTACTCTGTGTCAGGTTTTTTTATGGAGCAAACGTTACCCCACTTGTTTACTGTTTATTGTTTACTGTTCCCTGCCTCATTTCTTTTCCCAAATTTAGAAAAAAAAACAATATTGGCTTTTTCCCTTAAAATGTTTTAAATTTTTCAGCCTCAAAATGCACCAGATTGCACAGAATTGAATGTAGCAACCCAAATTTTCCGGGGAGCATGCGCCCGACCCCCCTAGACGGGTTTTCCTCTTTTTTCCTGTATGAGAGTCCCACCCCGATAGAATGAGTTGTTTAGAAGCAAGAAAGTGATTTCTAAAGATTTTATGCCATATTAAATACAAAATATGCTTCAGCGTAAAGGGGCACCGCCCCTGACCCCTGCTGGGCTGTTGCTCATGTACCCCACTGGGGGCCCAGGTGAACCCCCAGATCCCCGCCAATCTCCTCTTTTTTAAAAAACTGTTTTCATCCCTGACTAAGGGAGGTAACTCCTAAAACCCCCCCCACCCCACTCTACACACCCCCACCCCCGCACCACTCACGCACACCCCCACCCCACTCCTGCACACACTGCCCCCACCCCAAACACACGCACACACACCCCACCCCCGCCCACTCACGTTTTGACCTACGCTTGTAGTAAACTAGGTCAAAACGATCTGTGATTTAATTGACCTATTAAATTAAACCACGCACTACCCCACACACACCTACACGCACACCCCATCCCCCGCCCACTTCACGCACACACATTTTAACTTCTTCTGATTCTTTTTGCGCAAAACAAAGAAACTGATTACTTAATTATTTTAATTTATGATTTTATTCTGGTTTTAAAAAATGAAGCCCGAATAGCTACAGAGCTATTAATATACTTTAAACGAGTTGGATTGGGAGAGGGAGGCTGATAAAGATCAGTTAAAGAGCAGGTTGAAGATTTAATTACTGATCTTTTTGAGCGAAAGATATACGAGAAATTTAAAGTGGAAGCCATCATAAAATACCAGATTTTTGGGCCCCCAAACCCGGGTTATAAAGTTTTTTTGCCATTTTAGTTGATAATATGGCTCCTGAAGATGTTAATCTGACTGTTTTATACCGCGCCCCTAAAGGGAGTAGCTATTCGCTTTAATGAAGATCAGGTTTTTACGATTAGAAAAGACTATTAATAACAGTTGAATTTACATTTACAATTAATTTTTTATTTATTTTAGATTTAAAAATGGCTGCCGAACTCAGTGAATCTGATTTAAAGAATTGTAATAAACTATTTGACGAAACAATGAAAGTATTAAACATTGATTTTAGCGAATTTGGTTTTGAGAATGATGTAAACAATATAATAAAAGATCATAGTGATAAGAAAATTTGCTTATAGCCCAGCCGACCGCAAAGGGCCACATCAGGGCTGTAGATCATAGTGAACTATTTAACGAAGCAATTAAAGTGATGAACATTGACTGTATGATCAGAAAAAGCTAAAATATTACCCGGTGTTATTGTAAGGTTAACGTGTCTTGAAGTGTTACAACGCTGGGAAGAATAAAAGCGCGTTTTACTTACTTTTATTTACATTTATTTTTTTTAATTTACGTAAATATTGTGGCTTTAAAAATGACGACCACAATAAATTCGAGGATAGAAAACTAATACGATGGAAGAAATATTTGGTAGTGAAAAACAATTAACCAATACATTTAGCGAAGTAGACATGGACATTATTAACCCTACAAACGTTCAGGAAAGCGTGACACATGCTATCATTTAAAATCCCAGAGTTTCTTCAGATGGACCGCCATAAAAGTGCTGTTGGCCGTTCTGATTGATTATATAACACCTGATATAGTAACATGGAAGTCTGGGTTTCAACTAAACACTAGAAAAAAAGTTATTAGCTATCACGACCTTAATTCTAACGGGCTGACTACATGCTTACACATTTTAAACCATGCAAGTGAGGAGGCAAAGTTAAGGGTTCGGGATGGTCTGAAGGAACAGTCCTTCAAATCAATTAAGACAAACAAAGTTCTATCCTATATTTGGGAAATTCTTACCTTCCTCTTCCAAAAGATTTTAGAGTTAAAACGAGCATCTTAAACATACATAATTCTGACAACATGTGTTTTATGTGGTGTGTTTTTAGCGCTTTTAAACATCCTGTTAAAAATCATGCAAACAGAGTCCCCAAAATTATGAACAATATAAGCAAGAGCTGAACTTTGATAACATAACATTTCCAGTGAGTAAAAAAGTATATCTCAGTTGAAGAGCAAAACAAACCCCAATCACTGTAAACGTAACACATGGTCTGTAAAGCCAATCAAGTGCCTCTAAGGTTTCCCCACGCCCCTACTTTAGGCGAACTGCTTAACAAACATGTAACTTGATCCTGTTTGCAGATAGTACAGAGTCATTATGTATTAATCAAACAATAACAGACGTTAGCCTATACTACAAAGCATCCAGCTAGACAAGAGCTTTGTAGAAGGGGGTTTTTGTAGAACCCAACATAGAACAGCTGCCAGTCATAGAACTCATTGTAAAACTTTTGTAGCCCTGTGAAACCAAACTCCTTACACCTAAACCAGGGCTAAAGTTAGTTTTAAAATGTACACAAAATCAGATGAGCCCATACGGGGTTTATGCTGACTTGAATAAATCTTGCCACAGTACTGCGGCCCCCAACAGCAAGAACAAAAAACAACCTTATTAACCCACCATCAGATCTGTTCTTATGCGTTTATTGTTGTTAGGTCAGAGGGGGCACACACACACCCAGAGATTTACAGGGGCCCCAATGCAGCTAGTAGATTTTTAGAGCAGATGAAACAACTTCGCAATCAGTTATCTAATAACTGAACCTTTCAGACATTGTTATGACTCCGAAGACCAAGAATGTTATGACTCAGACACTCACTGCTGATTTGCGGCTTAGAGCTAACACCTAACATAAAACATGACAGTAAAGACCACGACACATTACTGGAAAGTTCAGAGGGGCTGCACACAACAATTGTAATCTTCAACTTAAGGTTGACCCCAAAAAAATGGAAACTGCCTACTTCTTTCAAAACTACGAGGTTACAAATTCTCATTTTAATCAGCAAGCAGTGACTTCTGAATATAAAGGGTTACCTGCATTGCACAGTCTTCAGAAAAGTACATGACTTTTACTCTTGACTGTTTATCCTTTTATGACTCTGCCCAACATCTGAGGGGGAGTTTAGATAAGTTAGCGGATCTCTACAAGACTTTCCCAATCACTAAACAATACTTTGACCCATCTTTAGTGCGTAAAGGTGTTTACCCCTATAAACATGAACTCGTGGGCAGGTTTGGATGAAGACTCACTTCCCCCTAAAGGCGCTTTTTTCTAGTCTTAGAGGCAAAGACATAACTGATGCTGACTATGAAAAACCGCTCAGAAAGCCGGGAAACAGAATTACACTGCCAAACAAGGGCAACTATCATGATCAATATTTATTGGCTGACGTTGTTTTTTTAGCAAACGCCCTTTCAGAACTACAGATCTACATGCATGAAACATTACAGCTTAGACTCATCACATTACATCTCTGCCCCAGGCCTTTCTTGGATGCTTTCTTAAAGTCTACAAACACCAGATTGACTTAATATCTGATCAAACCCACACTTCAGATGATTGAAGATGGGCTGGGGAGGTATTAGCATGGCCTCACATCCTTACTGCAAAGCCAAAAACAATATTTAGACGACTATGATCCACTGGTTATCTAACTATCTAATGTACTTAACGCCAACAATCGTATGGATGGCCATGAGTCAACCGCTTCCACTGAGAAACTTTAAAATGATAAAAGGACCTCATGATTTTAATACTGTGTTAGGTATGTTGTCGCATTTCCCCGCCGATAATCCAATAGGGCTAATTTTAAAGTAGACTTAGAATATCCTAAAGAATTACACGATCCCACAACGTTTAAATCCCCTGCCGCAGAAAGATTAAAGATAGCCCCCATCGAACCCCTAAACTTGTGCCTAATCTTAGACATAAAACTAAATATGTGTACCATTACAGACTCCTACAGTTTTACTTAAAGCATGGACTGAAACTAAGAGCTTTCACAGAATAATTATCTGTGATAAAGAGCCCTTTATGAGGCCCATACACAAGAAGAATACGATCTAGAACCCCAAGCCACTGACGCTTCAGAAAAGACTTCTTTAAACTGATGAACAACAGCTGTTTTGGCAAAACATGGAAAATCCACACAAACGTAAAGAGTGAAATTAGTTACAAAAGAAAACCAAGCAATTAAGTTTGCCTCTAAACCTAACTACAAGACTTTAGAAAATTTAAACGACAGCCTGGTTGGCATTATGATGAAGAAAAAGGATTTTAATTTGGACAAGCCGGTCTTTAGGGTTTTAAACCGTATTAGAGTTGTCAAAGTTATTGATGTTAGAATTCTTGTACGACTACTTTAAACCCAAACTGTACCCAGAACAAGAGTCCTTTACACAGACACTGATAGTTTATTCTAGACGTCCCCACAGAAGACTTTTACAAAGACTTAGAAACAGAATGGCTAAAGGAGTTGATGGTTGTACGACACCTGCGACTATCCTAAAGACAGTCCTTTACATTCAACTGCGAACAAGAAGTAATTTGGGAAAGATGAAGGATGAACCAATGGGACAGTTATAAAAGAATATTTTGGGGTTGGGGTAAAAGATGTATAGCGTTGCCAGCCAGACTCTTATTGAAAAAGGCTAAGGGCATAATAAAGAAGTTGTCAAAAAAATATAACTCACGATAACTACAAGCAAGCCTCTTTGAAACAAGTATTTTATCACACAAATGTTAATCTGCGCTCTCCCTTTTCCCATCAAGTAAACACAACTGCTGTTAACAAAAAATCACTAGTCTCTAACAATAACAAGAGAACTTCCGTCAATCCTGATTTTTCCCATATATGCTGTAGGGCTTTGGGAAACTTTAAAAGATTAATTTGACTGACTTGGCCTGTACTACTGTACTTAACATAAGAGCCTAACAGTACTTAACTTAAGAACTTAACTATACTTACTTAAAAACTTATAATTTACTTACTCTTAACTTGTAATTTACTTACACTTAACTTGTAATTTACTTGCACTTAACTTAAAAGTACTTTCTATAACTAACTTAACTTGTACTTATCTAGTTCTTAACTTGTACATTTACTATTTCATTAAAAAACTATTCCATAGAAAATGGGTCTACAGCGGGAGGTTGCACTTTTTGCAGAAGCTGGTTCTTCTTCTTTAACTGTGGGGGCTTGTGACTTTGTTGCTAGGTATGATGTTAATATTTGTATGCTAAAAAACCACCCCCAGCAACAACAGCAGCTCCCAATCATAATGATACATCTTATCGTTTGATTGTGATTGTGTTGTTGTTAATTGTGTTGCGTTAATTTTTCTGTTTTTGGTGGAGAGGGTTTGTATTACTATCTAACAATTTTTGTTTTGCTGATTGGTTTGCTTTTTGCAGTGGGTTTTCCAATCAGCTAGTCGTAATGGCCGGCCGCAACACGCCCAGGATTTTTAGGCTTAGTAACACTACCACTTGTGGTAAAATTCACTTGTGGTACATTCACTTGTGGAAACATTCACTTGCTCCTCTGGACTGTCCTGCGGCGTCTTCTTCTCCTGATCGCTCATTTTTTTTTATTGCGATTAAATTTAATATGATAAAAATTTAATATGATTAAAAGTAATTAACCCCATGATGAATGGGCATAACAATGTCCCAAATCTGTAATACATATCACATGCAAGAGTTTCTAGGGACTTGTTTAAAACCGGATCTTGTGATAATCATATTTAAATCTTTTTCTGAATCAACCCTGGCGCCATCTTACTTACAACTTAGCATATAGACTAATCATTGTCTGCCCCACCGATCAAACCATTTTTGACCCAGCTGGGGCTTCGTACCTACGTAGTACTTCTCAACGTCTGATGTAGACAGTTGCTGAATCTGTTAAACACTTAGTTCAGTGCCTAAATACTGTTTAGTTTTTTCCACACGCAGCTAGAGAGATAACTTTCTTTATGGCAGGGGTCTACGGATGGTCTGCTGCTCCTCACACTTTAATAGTTCGTCACAATCCTTTTTTAAAACAATAAAAATAATATAATACTTTAAACCATGAGTTTAACGTTGGTTAATTATGCAGTGCCTACGTTGGGTGTTATAGTTTATTCAACCCTTGCAAAATGTTGTTGGGAATAAAACCGCCCAACATGGAAAAGATAGAAATTCCCCAAAAACTAGTTGCAACCTTATTTTTAGCTTTAACAACAAAAGTTTAAATTGTTTAAAAAGCACATAAAACCGCTTTCGTATTATGATTATTTTAATTATTTTTTTAGTTAATAAAAAATAGTGAAAAAAAGATTATAAATACGATTTACCATTCTGCTGTAATTAGTGGTCTTAGTATAGGTTTTTATGTGTTACGAAAAACATGTTAAAATGGGGCCGGGCTGACCTGGGAAAGGGTTAACATTGAGGATGTTGTTAAGGTATAGTTTTAATCACTGCAGGATTGCGTCAAAAGACTTTCTTGTTACACAGGGGATTATCCCAGAAAATATTAATACATAGAAAATTAATCTAGAAAATATTGATTTATAAAAGATGTCTGGATTAGTTCTGATGGTGGGAGGAGCTATTGTTTAATGCTTTACCTTCTCGGGAAGCAATTATATTTAGTAAATTGAGGTCCATGAAGAGAGAGAACGTCATAACAAGGCAATGGAAGTTTAGCTAAGGCAAGAGACGCTAGGGAGAAAAGGCGAATTGCTCACTTAGACTTTATTAATAAAAGTTAAGAGAACAGGGCCATGCAGAGCACACATTTACAGACTTGATGACGCAATGAATGAGTATTACTTACTGACAGGAAAGAAGTTTCTAAAAATCGCCACCACCAGAACTGTCTGACTTTTATGAACCATCTGAGGAACAGAAGACTGCAGAGATAGGCTTTATTGTATTGGGCATGACCTCATCCTATCTTTTTGCTCACTTTCTTGTGAAAATAAAATGCATTTAAAATATGAACAAAATATATTTTTCCCTCCAAAAGGGGTATTGGAAAGGAAAACCGCTATTGAAAACTAAGTAAAGCTGCTAGAGTGTCGAACAGATGCGAAAGACGCTTTCAAAACAAGCAATTTGGCAAATATATCTACCTGCCCCAAAAGATAATAAGGCCTAAATTTGTTAATTCAGTTCCAAATGACACCCACCAAGGGACTTGCTGATCTCCCACATGACAAGTTAGAAGAAAAAAGTTTAAGTATCTCTGACAGTTGTTGACATGGCTTCTAGGTATAAAGACGCCGAACCTTTAACAGATAAGACTCAACTGCTGTGGCCTGGGCTTTACAACAAATATACATGCGAGGCCCATTAAAGTATCCTAGGATGATTCAAGTTGATGATGGAAAAGAGTTTAAAGGTTCTGTAAACCAGCTGTTTTTAAAACATCATGTTACAGTTAAGAGAGGAATCCCGGGCAACCATCGATCACAGGCCCTAGTAGAAAACTTTAATAAAATCTAGGTGAACGCCTGTTTACCTATCAATATCACAGAGAAATTATGGACACTACAAGTACAGAGAACGCAACACAGAAGGGGTTGGGAGATTCCCAGCAGATGACGTGCCATGAACAATGAAGAATTTAAAGCAACAGGGTTGAAACCAGTAAACGCAATCAAATTAAAAAAATTAGCATTACTGAAGATGTCAGGGACTAAAAAACTCTTGCCGTTTGGCCTAAAAGTAAGATATTTGTATGCTCCTGAGGGGCAGAAGGTGATGTTAGAATTAGAGCCACAGACCCCATAGGGAGCGTAGATTATATGAAGTTGAAAGAATCATGAAAACAACCCCTCCTGTATATTATTTAAGAGAGACTCTCTCTCTTCTAAAAAGCCTGCCCCTAAAAGATCCTTTGTTCGTGAAGAGCTGCAAGTTGCTCCGCCAAACACAGTGATTTAACAAAAAAAAGATTTATTTTTTAAACTTATTTTTGTTAAACTTTTTTTTTGTGGCCTATTTTGGGTTTAACTGATCATGGTGTTTGTTTTTCAATGTTCTGTTTAATTGCATCAGGTCTACCTGTCGTGAAGTAAAAGTCTTCTCCACTCCTTTTGAAGTTCAATTTTTTGTCGTCTAAATCCTCACCATCACCAAAGCCTGAAATTCCCTTTGTCTGAAATGTTTTTGTCCTGTAATGATTTGCTTATTCTTAATCTTAATGAACAAAGTTTTGCTGATGCTAAGGAAACAATGGCAGTGTGCTTTGTAATTTAGGAGTTAATTTTTTTTTAAAAAAGCACTTACAATCTAGACATGGCGCCTAAACCCAACCCGAGACTCCCTAATGCTAAAGAGACTGGCGCCCCACCCCAGTAGCTAAAAGAGCAACACTAGACCCAGCACTTACGCTAGCTACAGCCGATGAGCCAGTAATTACATAAGAAAGATTTTTTAAAGCTTTTGCATATTTCTTTCTAGTAACCCCCATACTTACCAAGTCGCTTCTATTCCTTTTGAAGTTCAGTTATTTGCTCTAATCTAAACTGTTGAACCTCCATTTTTTAAATAAATTATTTTTAAAAATTAATCTTATACATATCTTCTTATTAATCCGTCCCGGGAGCACTTCATCAACAGAGTAAAACGCAATAAAATCAACATACTTAATGAAAATAAAGTCGAGTACTGTTAGTTTGGCTTTGTCCAACCATGACAGTCACCTTGTCAGATGATACAAGGTGGTTTATTTCATCTCCGTTTTTAGTAATTGCAATAACGAGCTTAAGAGGGCATCTAAGTTTCAGCCTTTATTTGGGATACCTCTAATTTAAAGTATGTTTTGGCAAACTAGGATCGCCCTCCCTCGGAGTAATAAATAAGCGAAAAATCATCGTCATTTGCCTAGGTAGTGACTGTAGCGTTGGGGTAAATTCTAAGCCAACGGGGTCATCCCCCACTTCACTAAGGGGCCTTTTCTCTGTACATATATTCAGAACCCTGCCTGGTTATTTCAATCTGTTTTTTCTGTTGTGTTTCCCGGAACTAGGCTAACAAGAATGGTCCTGCATTTAAGGCTTTTCTAAAATTGTTTTTCTTATCAAAGAAACATTAGGGCTTCGTAGTTCAAACTTTAAATTCCAAGCAATTTCAGGAAGCAACGCCCAAGCATTCCCCTCTTTTATGAAGTTGTATTCATGTTGCCAAAATCGTTTGCCCTTAAATTTCTTATCTCTTCTAGGGGAGGATATTTCTGTCGTTTTTTGTCTTCAATTTGTTCGTTTGTAAACCCCATCATCTGTGTCTCAAATCCATAAACATTTCCCGGCACTCCTATTAGATCAAACTCAGTTTTTGTCTGCTAGGTCTTTTAGCTCTACTGCAACGCAGTTAGGAGCTAGGGTGCGCTTTTGATTCTGGCCCCCCAGACATTCTTTTTAATATTAAAATTATATAAACAAACGTATGAACTGGGGGGTCAGTCCGTAAGCATAGCTTAGCGGCTTAGATTTTTCTAACTGCTCTTTTATTTTTTTTAGCTCATCTTTTGCTCTTATTATATAATTTTTCACTTAAACATTCTTCAAAACTATCTTTGTCCTTAGTGTAAATAATACAACCGATTTTAAAAATGCGATCTAAAGTCTTTTAAGACAGCATTGTATTTTTGAGTTAAGAGCCACACAGAAACTAAGGCGTGGCGACCACTAAGGCTTTTCTTTGACAGAGCTTTTCTTTTTTAACAATGTCTCGTTCAGCCAACAGTCATCATAATAAACAGTGTTTCAGTTCCCTCAAATAGTCTATAGTAATGTTCTAACAGTCGCTCAGTTATCGCTAGGATCAAAATAGAAATATATTCTCGTCTGTCCCCAAATAAACTTCCTTTCTTTGTAAACTTGTTGTCTTAATGGTTTTGCAGAATATAACAATGTGCTCGTAATGAAACCGTATATTGTTTTTTAACAAATCAAGTACGAAGACAGTTTTTCCACACCCAGTAATTCCCGCCCGATAAGAGAACATGCGGATCTTTGGGCAGAAACTTCAAACTATCCATCTGTTTTTTAAAAGGTTATTTCTTCTTGCATTTTAATAAAACCCCGTCTTTTAGCCTGTTTTCTTCAATGTTTAGCTGAGCACACAACCATAAAAACATGCATTTTTATTGGGGCTTTCCGTCTGCTTTCTTGTGAATATTTATTTTAATACCATCTTGCCCTACCCTTTCTCCACTTCCCAAAAAATCTGTTGTCAAATGTAGATCTAAAAAACCAACCACAACCCATATTTGGTTATTAAGTAGTCTTCGAGTCTTACATCATAAAGGCGAATTTTTTTTCATACACGATCAACTGCAGGATCCCTTTGTCTACCTCCAGCGAACAACTTCTTATTTCATCAAAGTGTTGGGGAGGTAAAAGTCTGCGACCCGAATAAACTGATCAGACTTGCCATTTATTGCACAGTCAACCTTCTCAATTTTTTGGGTTATAAAACGCTTCTGATTCTCTATGAAAAGGAGTTGTTCCTTCAGTAAACAAGAACAAAATTCCTTTTAAAGACTTCAGAGACTGATTTAGATGTATGTTCCAGAGAGTGTCTCGCTTGTTTCTATTTTCTGTAGTGGAGTGTATAACTCTTTCATAATAAATAACTGTTTTATTTTTATACTGGGTTAAGATTGTTCTGGCCGTATTTGGGGTTAGTAACAACATCAAACTCAAGAGAATGTCGCAAACTGTGTATTTAGGGTAAAGGGTCTTCAGACAGAACAACAGAATCGCAAAGGGTAAAATTTTCAGTTCATAAGTAAGTTTTTCTTTTAGCGCACCTTGGTAATATGGGATATGCGTTTTTAAAACTCAAAATCTAGAGGGATGCAGAATCGTTGCCAAATGCTTCTGCTACTAAACCCCATGGTTTAACATCATTCTTTGCATCCCCCGCTTTAAGCCTGTGCTTGAGACCGTTTGAGCTTTGTATAACCCTGATAAACTTTCTCTTTTCTTTCTTTTTAGGCAGCCATAGGTCAGAATAGGGGCAAAAATGTCTGCCTCGCTAGTACAAAGACTTTTCTGCCCTCCAGTTTGATTGCTATATGTTAACGATTGCCCTGCCCAAATTAGCAACAACAGTAGCATTAGAATCTGTCGATGTAATATCTATTTTGAATGATAGTTTAGCATGCCCGGCATTAACATCGTCAGCGGGCCCAAAATCCGGAAACTTGACTATTAAAACTTGTCCAGGCGGAACTGCTGATGGAGTATTTACACTAATTTCGTCTGCCTTATACCTTTTACGCCATGGGGTTCCTTCTCTTTTTTGTAGATCGAGGTCACAACCATATGAGTTCATTTTTTATAAAACAAAAAAAGAATATGTGGGCCCGTCATGACAAAACCAGGGTTTTAAATTGAAATTTGGGGTATGGAGATATGTATATCATGGAAAGGGAATTTAATTCTCTTTCATTGGTATAAAATTGTTACTCTAGCTAAGAAATAAAAAAGTTATGCCCTTTTGAAATATGAAGGTGTCGACAGACTAGTTTTGAGAAAAATGGCTTTAAAAATTTCAACCCTTTTGGCTTCAAATTTGCATAGCAACCAAGGTTCAAACATGTTGTAACTTTGCTTATAGTTGAAACCACTTAGGTGCATCCATTATGAATTTATTTTACTTTAAAAAAAAAACTCATGGATGGAAAATATTGATTAAAAAGCAGTTTAGATGGTGACGATAAACCCGAAAATTTCCTGTTTTTACAGTTTGTTTGTTTTGCAAAACTGGACCAGCAGCTTTTAAGAGTTTTTACACAATAAACACAAACATTGTGAGTTAATCATTATTCTAACTTATTTTCCAAAAAGAAATGCCTAGTTTGTATTGGTGAAAACAAACATATTACCCACATTTGAAAAGTTTTTTAGATGCATGCAGAAATTGCTGAAGAAGTACACATGGTGAAACTTTGTTCAATCTGAGAATCTTACTAATGACTAATCCAATTAAAACAATAATTAATACTAAACCTGTGCAGAATTTGTTTATTTTGTGTTAGAATTATACAAAAATAGCACATTCTACAGAGATGAGACATCTGAGAAAGCACAACTGTCCTCTTTCCAGCCCAGCTTTCACTGACTTGATGTCATCAAGATTAAATTACATTCTTTAGCCTTTAATAATGTTTTAAAATTGAATACTGATAACATCTTAAGATTTTCATGACACAGTAACCCCATCCCAAATAAAGTGATTTTGGAAATGCAACAACCTAATGGACATTTCACTGACATTTGACTACTATACACATGTAAAGCCTTACAATTTTAAGTCACCCTGTCATAAGTTGTTAGTTTAAAAAAAAAAATCAAAAGGATTATCACGACTGTCATAAAAATTTTACACACAGAATACAACTTTGCATGCATCATGTAGGTTACTACTGTTCACACATGCATACATGCATGTGTTTTGTTCAAAAAATTTTTAAACACATCAACACACATACTTGCACTGTTGCAGGCTGATAACACTGGTGTTGCCTATCACTCACACACACACACACACACACACACACACACACACACACACACACACACACTCACTCATTCACAGTCTGCACACACTTGACTTGAACAGGGCTGTAATCAAAATAAAATTAGACTCACCTCTGTCCAAATCATGAACAGAAAAACTGAACGCCGCAATTTTGTCTGGTGAAAACTGGACATACACCCACTTCTCTGTTCTCCTTCATTCCCTTTTAACTTTTATCTGGGTGCAAACCGACATGAAAACTGCTGTGCTTGCCGAACAAGTTGGTGTGAACCATCTTCATCCATCGGTTCACACGCTGCCCGTTACTTTCGATTCGGACGACCGGGTTCTCCAAACCCCGTCATCTTGACATAATCGGATAAATTCGTTCACCTCGTCGCCGTTGATTCACATTCGCTATCTGAATCACTCTCAGAATCATCATTCGAAACAGTAAAGTATTCTTGCACAAGCTCTTTGGGAAGCATCACTTTCTTTCTGTAAATATTCCATTCACGACAAATTCAACAACGCGGCGATTCGCTTCTCCATGTTGACGCTAGCAAAAACTCAATGGGAGTACTCCTGGGGTCCAATCAAAAATCGGTCTTAGCAGCGCATAGCGAGGGAACCAAGCAGAATTTCAAACTGCCTTTTGATTTGGGCCTCAGTTTCAGTGTGTTTATGCCCAAGTTTTTCCTTTACAGTTTTTTCCATTGGGTCTAAACGACCCTTTGCGTTAACCAGCGCGTGAGATCAAGCCGCGAGCTTTCCAACGGTATACAATGTGTTGGGGTTCTGTTAGGGTTCAATGTTTCTTTTTTGTTTGTTTAAAAAACCGGTCGATTTGGCGTAAAAACGAAGAAAATAGCCGTGGGGTAGTTTGGAAAAATAGCGTTTTTAACCGTTTTTTAAATTGATTTTCGTCAAAATAAGATAGACTAGTGGAAAATAGACTTTCTACTATCCATTTCTGAAAAAAAAAAAATTGTTCCCAAATTGGCCTCAGTGCTATTTTTGCGCTGACGCTTCAAGGCCCCGGCGACTTAGCCCTGGTTTTGTCATACGGGTCACTATAAATAAAAAAATGGCTGAAGATTTTGACGCAATTATCCTGTTGGGGAAGAAGAGAAGAACTAGGTCCCTCATTGCAAGAAGAACTTGGCAGAGCACAGCAGGCCAAGGAGTAGATTAATCAAATACGATTGCTAATAGAATTGAATCATTATATGGCCATATGGCGAGAGCAGCCAGAAGCACTTAGGGTTTCTGATTTTCAGCAGATAAAAAAATCATTTTAAAGTTAAGAACCAGTAAAGGAAAGAGGTGCGGCTTACTGCAAAACCGGACCCAACCCAGTTTTTAAGCAGGGCACAATTCTTAGAGATCTCCCCGCTGTTGACCAAAGGCAATTAAACTTTATTGACAATTTAAGGGGCCGAGGCTGTTAGTCTTTTACAGAACTTGGGCAAAAGTTGCCAACACAATCTAAAATACAAAACATCCTCTTCAAGAATTAAAACGAACAGCAATGAAAAATAATAGCAGAAATTGAAACGATTTTAATGAGGAGACACAATTAAAAAACAATTGAAGAATTCTCCATTGCCTATATGTGTGAAATCCTGGGGGTTAATGCTGCTCTAACGGACAATAAGGGGCGAACTAACAAACAATTTAGCAAAACTTGGTGAGCTAGATAGAAAGATAAAAGAAGAAAAAAATAAACTGGCTAATGCAGATGATAAAAATTTAGGGTGAAAGAAAAGGCTAGAATACAGCAGAAAATACAGGGTTTAATGATAGAAAGGGGAGCTAGGGTTTTAAAAAACTGTCTACTAACAGAACGCAGCTACATCACAAACAAGCAGAAAAGAGAAACTATAAACAGAATACTTTATGAAAACACTAAACCCAGCAGAAAGAAAAGGGCTTTGTTTAGGGAACAGGGATACAATAGTTAGTATATTAACAGCTGTTGGGTTGCTATCTCTACACTCGTTTATGCTTTAACAGTGGTGCGCCAACAGGGCCATAGCACCTCCAACCCTCAGCCTGGTAAAAGGGGGATTAGAAAACAATTTCATCATCTAGCAAACTTATAAAGAAGTTAGCAGCCAAAGCGCTTGATGCTCTGCCTGGCATAATTGGCAGTGTTGGTTAAATTGGGTTTTGTCTACTATAGGCAAAGTTTCTGGTTATATGGCTGACCATCTATGGACGTTAGGAGTGCTACTGCGGGTTAATTTTTTTGTGAAATAAATATAGCTAATCCAGTAAAAGTTAAAAATACAACAAGGGCTGTCTTTTCGCTAGTATGACTGTCAGTGCGAGGCAGATCAACAGGTGGCGTGCTTTCTGGGCTGCTTTCTGGGTGTGGGGGCTTATAACCCGGATCGCTTTCTTCAGGTAGTATTTTTTAAAAATGATGGAGCGGGCCTTGTTTAAGCCTGATTGGCCCAAAATTTGGTCGTCTCCAGCATGAGGATTTCGTATTAAATTCTGTACATGCCAATCTGTAGTCCCTAAGGTCAGAGGGGAGCATGTATAATCCATGGCCTACAACAAAGTCAACCTTTGACCTAGCAGTGCAAGAACGCTTGATACCTTTTAAAGCTAGCAGGCAAATCAACAGCAGAGTAATAAACATCTTCTAAATTTGCTAGAAATTGTTTTCTGGCGTCAAAGCCTGTAGACTGATTAACTATGCTAGACTTAGTCTGTGCTTGCGCTCCTAATAGACACCAACGTAATGTCCTTATGGAGTCATTGAGTCTTTGCACTCCTGGCATTGTTAGACCTTCACTTTCATCTAAGATAAATGTTGCCCAAGCATTAGGGTGTTTTGTTCATGGATCCCCAACGAACTTGTTGTCTGGTTGAAAAGAGGGGTGGGCCCGGCCAGTAGTCATAATTATATTCCTTTTGCGCCCCACAAATACAATGGCCTAAACCCCTGATTACGGTCTAACTTTTTTCTAAAGTTAGTTGAGGGTTTAAGTTAAATTCGTTGCAGATTCTTTCATTTTGCATTATTGTCCATTGGGCTTTTAAAAAGGATTTAAAAGCGTTGTCGCTTGGGAAGGGGCACTTGTAGTTCAGTTAGTATTCGTCGTACTGGGAATAAACATGAAAGTTATATACTGACCTTACTAAAAGATTGGGGGGGTTTAAATGATTTTCATATGAAACACCGCATCCAGTAGTTGCGCAGTAAATGGCAAAATTTAACTGATTCTGGTAAAACGTCATAGGGGGGGATGACCATGCTGATGGTACTCCCGTCACTCTTTATTGGGGGTTTAAATATTTAGTCAGTGGGTTACAAGTCTGACTTGAAAGCCGTAGATCCATCTACTGCAATGGTTAAATTGCTAAAGTCCAAAGATTTGGGGTTATAAAATGCTCCTACTTGTAAGTAGCACTTCGTTATATTTAAAAGTTCCATTTTTAAATAGTTTTTAAAAAGTTTATAAAAAAGATGTACATCTATATAACCAAACAAAACGAGCGTGTGTTCTTAACGTACCCAATTTAAAAATAGGTTAGGCAATTGTAGGGTTCCTTAGAGAACTTGGTTTTAAAGTTAAGTGGGGTTTAAAATATCTGAAGAGGGTCAAAATAACTGATTAATGTTAATGACAACAAGGCAGGCAAGTAAGTCATATACAAATACCAGAAGGTATTACAACTTTTGTTTCTTAAAAAAGTACTTAACGAATTTGGGATATTGCTAACAATCAACGAAGCAAACCTCAGAATTACTAAACATTTCCCACTAGAAGAAAGAAGGGATTTCGCTTTTCCTAGAGGCAGAGGTTCCGCTAGCAGAGGTTCCGCTAACTATAGACTTTGCCGTACTTGGGACCGACAACAACAAAAATTTCCGGGACAAGTCTTAAAATCAGCCGGTACCTCGCTTGGCTGCCTGCCAGCACTACCACCAAACCGCGATTCTGGGTCACGCGAACGGGGGATAGCGAGCGCCTACCGCACGGATAGCACGTAACAGGCTTGTCAGTGACAGCCTCAGTCACTGAACTCAACAGAAAAGTCACGGGGAGAGTAACAGCAAAAAAATCATAATGAAAACAAAAAGCAAAACGAAACAAAACAAAACCAACCAACCAAAACGTAACTTGAAAAAAAAAACAAAAAACAAACAAAACAAACTTTAACAAACTTCTCACTTACCTATCCACACGTGCGAAAGAATTCCGTCAGTGTTCGTCAACGAACCATGCAGGTACTCAAAATGATGTTGAAAACACGACAGTCAATTGAAAACTGGGTAATGCCTGGGGTTCTCAAAAAAAAATGGGAACCGTCCATTTTGACCGACCGAGGGGCTGTAGTAATCAGCGCTGTCCATTGAAAAAAAAAGGGGGGCAAAGGTCCTGGGACTGAAAGGAAGGGGAAAGGAGTGATGTCAGATGTTTGTTGTCGGCATGGCATGGCTTATTTCCTGCCTGCCATCCCCGCCACCCGCTGACAGGCGGAGAGACAGACAGTGCAGGGATAGAGGAGAGTCAAAGCGCTCAATGTTCGCCGGGAACACGTACCGGGGGCTTTTTTTTTTCGGTACAAGGGAAATATTTTCCGGTAAAAACCGCATATGCCGTCTAACGGAACCTCTGCTAAGGGCTTGCTCGAATCTTAGGCTTCCACAGTAGCGATAGATCTTATAAATTTAGTATACAAGAAGATGCCTATCAATTTGAAAGTAATGAGCCAACTGATTTTCTCATGAACGCATGTTGTATGTCCATTTAGATGAGTTAAAAACAGATACTAATTTATTTGAGGGCTATCCATCTACAGTTCTAAGAGTGCTGCCGTCAATTAAGGCAGGGTTTGCGATTATCAGTTATATAGGTTTGACGGAAACAGCCAATTTAAAGAATTAATTGAGGGGCCTATAAATTCATTGGATGTAAAAATAACTAATCAAGATGGAAAGCTAGTTGTTTGTTCTGATTTATTAATAGTGCTAGAAGTAGAAGAGCGTACTGTAAACCCTTAATTTTTATGCCCCTGGAGAGAAGGTAAATATACGGGCATGGGCCTGTAACGCACACACTGCAATGCACGCTGCCAAACGATCAATAGGCTGCTGAAGCCTATTTTGAGTCCGGGTTTTTCCGCTCTCTCCCTCTGGCAGCAGTATTGATTGCTGGCAGGGCGCATTGCGGATGTCAAGAGTAGTCCTACCAGTTCCACTTGACATTCCCTGACACCTCCACCCACTTTTAGTTTAGCACGCTTTACACCTTCACCCCAAGTCGCCCCAAGTCACCCCAAAATCACCCCAAATCGCCCCTGGAGAGAAGGTAAATATGTTTGTTCACGATCACCAATCTTATCTTGCACGTAAGCCCCCCATTTTAAAGTAACGATTACGTCAATTTTTGTTGTTTTTGCGTGTTAATTTTTTTAGAAAACAGGTGTTAATTTTGGTCAAACTGACATGAGAAGGACGTGATTTGTATGTGAAAAGGGGGTTTTCGTGCAAAATAAGATGGGTGGTCTTGAACAAATATATTTACATTCTCTCCTCTGGCCGTGTGATGACAGTGGAAGGGTTGGCTGTAAATGTTAGATCAGAACAGCATCCAGGCCCATAAGATGGGCAGTTATTATTGTCAATAGGGAAGCTTAATCATTAGAGTCCTATCAATATTAGATCAGAACAGGCATCTGGCCCTAAGACTGGCACTTACTGTCTGATGGGTGACATGTTGAAGGCCAGATATTGATAGCTCCCTGAGGACTGCTGGCACTGGGAGTGCAACAGAACACAATTTGGTGGTTGTGTTTGGGAGAGAGGGAGTGCACACTGTAGGACTGATGTCACTGAAGGGGTGTGGAACAGGATGCAATAACCCCAAAGCAATTTAAGAGTCCCATACTGGGGAGCTACCTGTTAATATAGCACCAGCCACACAATAAGCATGTTGCAGTATTGTTTTAGACAGGCATGAAATTCGTCCGCCTAAGGCGGATTTTCCGCCCATTTTTTTCATCGGCGCCCCCCCCCCCCCCCCCCCCCCCCCAAAATGTGCCGCCCCCCCCCAAAAAAAAAAGAAAAGAAAAATCCTGAAATAAACTTTCGTTCGATGCTATTCCCATTTGGACAATTTGTTATTCTCAAAAGATCAACCGGTCACTTCCGCCGTCAATCAACATCCGATCTTTTCGCGCCTGTCGAACGTCGGACATCGTTAAATTGCCGAAGTTTGTCAAGCGCGTTGCGATTTCACGCCAAAAAAAAAAGGGATGAGAAACGATTGGAGGTGGGACTGGCTAGACCAGGAAGTGGACGATGTTTCGAGTTGGCGATGTGTTTCGCAAATTAGACGAAAAGGCGCTGCATTTTGTTTTTCCATGTGGAAAGATGTGACCGACTGAATCAATGTTGTGATAAAGGCTGCCTCATTGTTTTCTTCTTCTTCTTCCTAAAATACTGGTTCTCTCAAAAACGAGTAGGTCATGTTAAAAGTAAAAATAAAATAACACAAAATAATGCGATGAATGAGTCAGTATGCACATATAAAAGTATATTATTATATGATCTTTTGAAATATTATTTTCATTACTGAAAACATGAAAATGTGGCTTATTTGCCCTTCTTAACAGTGCTGAAATAGGGGTTTATTTGCAGTTTTAGGCCTTTTATTTCATAAAAAAGCTTCAGCTTCAGGGCCCCCAGACCCCCCGATTTTTCAGCCTTTTTTACTGCTGGTCACTTTCATGCCTGTTTAGAGTCTGGGACTACCACAGTTACATTCTTAAATATCCTCTTTGAACCTGTTTAGCTATTTTTTTTGGTTAGATATTAATAAATAAAATGCAATGGTCAGTTCAGTGCATGAACTGTATTGATTGATGTTTGTTACATTGTCATTAGTCTTAAGGATTGTTTCTTTTTCAGAGCTACCTTCGAATCCGCTCCAACCGCCAGTCACGTCTGAATGGTAAGTGGTAAATTAAAACATTTTCATATCAGTGAATGCTGCCAAATTTCCAGAGTTTTTAATGAATTTCCATAGTTTTATTACTACTTTTCAGAATCTTTAGTTTGTTGACTTAATCCCGAATATAACTTTTTGAAAGGGTTGTAAAAATCACCCATGCCATTTCACTGTTCTCAGCTTAACTATATAAAAGGTTGTACACCACTTTTTCTGCATTCATTATTTACAACTTTTTGGGAAAGTGAGGTGCTAGGGTTTTGCATTGGCAGTGATTTGACCAGACCATGAAGACTTGTGAGTTGGTTAAGTTTGCGTTGGTTAAGATTGACCAGATTATGAAGGCTGGTGAAGGGTTAAGAGTGAAGACTTAGTGAGGTGTAAGAACAGTGTATTATTATTTGTGACTGAGCATATTAAAGTTGTGATTTACATTTTGAAACAGATGGCTTCCATAAAAGTGATTGATTTGATCCCATTTGTATGTCAGCATGTCTTTCATGTTCTCTGTTAATGAGTAAAATAGAAAGCTCTTGCGGGTTGTGCTAAAAGGCAAAAAAAAAAAAAGACATTTTATACTCAATATTAGACAACGGCTAATCAAATGTACAAGTTGTAAATGCAGATTTGCAGGTATGATGTGAGCAAAGAATCACAAAACATGCAAAAACATGAAAAGAACAGTTAGATAAAAGTTGAAAGAAAGTGGAATAGCCTGTGCCATTTTAATTCTGGTCATTGACAATTGTCCTCCACATTTATCATATATCATATTCATATCATATATCATTTGATATTGTATTATATGATACCATATATATCAGATGTATTGCATCATATTAAATCATCAGGCATGGTACATGTCCGCGAATTCGTGGAAATCCACGAAAAGAAAAAAAAGAAGAAAAAAGCGAGCCGCACCCGACGAGACCAGCCCTTTTAGTTCGTTTGAGGCGTTCGCTTCAACCTTCGTCTCGCGAGTAAGTAGCATTGAGCAGGACTACATCCGCGCATGCGCTTTCATGACATTCGCCACTGCTTTCCGCTCTGGGTCGACGTGATCGAATTTGAACAAGATTAAAGAAAAAGAAGGAAAAAATTAAAATGCCAAAGCGTACAGACATAGTTCCGTGAAATTCTCGACAGGAGATATTGATGTTGTGTGGCAAACAAATGGTGATGGGATTGGCTGAACAGGAGCCATGAAAATGAAATGTTTTCGTCGTGCTTTGGAAAAGTTGAGAGACTTATCACCACATTTTGGAGAAAGAAAAAGAAGAAAGAAAGAAAAAGTTTGAACTTTTCAGAAGGAACACATTCGGCTGGCTTCAAAGAGAAAAGCCATTGAACATTACAGATAGGAGGCAAAGAGAATGAGGTTTGGACATTACAAAAAGCAGGCTCTGCTCGTGAAGCAGATGGCTGAGAAATCAGGCAAAAAGAAGTAGTCTTCATCTCATTCACATTTTTTGGACTGAAAATTGTATATTGGAAGAGACACATAACTTAAATTTGTACATTAAAAGAGACCCAAAACTTAAACACCCCCTGGGCCCCCCAAACTTTTCAGGGAAAAAATGATTTTCCTCCATACCATGCCTGATCATGGAATAGATATTGGAGAACTTTATGCCTGGTGTGTCAGGCATTGTTTATGAATGTGAATCATTGCAAGAGGGTGCATAGCAACATGAGTTGGCTAACTTCTAGTTGTAACATTTGTTATGAAGTATTATTGTTCCCAGTGTGTATCTTGCTGTGTGTTCCTGCATTCAGAAAAGTGCTTAATAAGGAGTTTTAAATATTTGAAAAAATCTGTCAGTCTAAAAAAAATGGGCAGAAATTTTGAAGGAAGATTTGCTCCACTTCATAGGATGACCTCTAGTTTCGTTGTTATTTTTGAGAATATAGTACCTAGTTTGAGAATATTGATCACCATCTAGAATTTTAAATTTCCCTTTCATAATTTCTTGCTCTTATATTTTGTAAACTGAGTGATTTAGGTAATTTTAGGAAAAGTCTGACTGTTAATCATTTTGCAGTGCTCTACATTTTTACTTTCAGATCAGAGAACAATTGGTATTCATATACTTTTTGGATGAAACATTCATCACTGAAAAAGAATAACAAACAGTTTTTGTTTATACTTGTATGTATTTTTTTCCAGTTTACAGAGGAATTCTTAGAATAAATACTGTCAGATACATAAACTTAAAAACAGGTATCCGTGTTACATTTAATTATTTATACCTAATCCAGCTGAACTTGATCTGTACAGATTCAAATTCTGATGCCAGGTTAATTAATGAATTGAACAAGACTTACCAGTAAGTTGTAGTTTAGTTTGGATTGTTTAGAGCATAGTGTTGGGACAGAGCATTCACATGAGATGCTGTGCCCCGGAACATACTCAGGTTTTAGACGCGATTGACCTCCACTAACAGAAACTATAGTTGGGTGGGTTTTTTAAAATTGTATTAGAGCTGTGACGGAGGGCATGCGAACACTCCTTCCCAACACTATACTCTAAATAATCCAAAATTTTAAACTATAACTTACAGGTAAGTCTTGTTTAATTCATTAATTATTTCTCGCATAGCGATTGGGTTCATCCACTTTCACATGAGAATTTAGAGGAGGTCAACACAGTAACTGAATCAACTGCTGGGGTTTAGCTTCTTACATTTTGTTCATAACATCTCAAACATTTTACTTGCACAGTTCAACATGAAATCTGAAACAACAGATTTTATGATTTATTTACAAACTTGTCCAGAATGGACTGACTGAAGCTTTTGTGTGGCACCACTGGTTTGCAGTGAAAACGGCTAAAAGCCAGCAGCTGCCAAAATAGAGTCAATGGGACATCCCTGCTGAAAGTGCTGATGTACTAGCTGCTCTAGTACTATGCACTGAAAACTTAGAAATGTCCACTCCAGATGACTCCAACACTGTCTTTATCCATCTGGAGAAAGTGTCTCTTGAAACATGTCCATGGGGTTTACGTAAGAAATAAAGAGTTCTTTCCTTGTCTAAGGCTAATGGTTCTCTTCAAGTATTCATGCATACGTACAACAACACACAGCTTTTGATTTGGAAAACAAATTACTTCTAAAGGCTGTGCCAATCTTGAATAAAAGTTACTCTCTGTTAGGTTTTCTTATGGGAGCAAAAGTTACCCCACTTGTATATTACTTCTAAAGGTTTTACATGCTTCCCTGGTTTGGACTGCTTAAGCACTGAACTGAAAATTATCCTACACTTCCTTTCATTAATTTGTACATCTTTAACATTCAGTGCATGGAGAGTTTAGCCTCTCTGACCTGACACTAGTGCCAGTCTTTGCCAGTCTGAGGTGAGATGTTTGAGATCTAGTTTCTCTACCGTGTCCCAGCCTGCAAGATATTGAATCACTGAATCAACATCCCATACCTCCTGATATTTGGAAAGGATGGCCTATTTTCAAATGCCCCTTAACTCACTTGCTACCAATGTCTGCATATGCGGACATCGTACGACGAAGCGTTCGCTACCAATGTCCGCATATGCGGTTTTTGGATTTTGAAAATTCACGCTGTCCGCGTGACATATCGGTTACGAAAGTCAAGAAGGGAGATGATTCCTTGTTATCCCCTTCCAACTTTTCATTCATTCACACTGTGTGTGTAGCGTGGCTCGCTCGCTAGCCCACAAGATCAAAGGGTACCGTCGGCCAGCTCTGCTGCGTGATTGAAAAGATGGCGTCGCAACGAAGCATTCGACACAGTAGGGCTGATGAATTGTTAGTTGGCGTTGAAGACGCACTGGAAATGATCCGGACTGAAGGGTCAGATGTTGAAGAAGAGATCAGCGATTCTTGTGATGAGGATTTCGACCCCTACAGTGGGGAGACAGACGGGGATTCCGAGACTGAAGTGGGCGCTGATAGTGGCGAAGAAGCAGACGAAACTGTGCGAGCACATAGGCCTCAAAAACAAGTGTTTGATTTGGTTACTGATGCTGAAATGGGAGAAGAAGTCGACGATTTGGGAGCTGTTTTCACTGGCGATTGGACTGATAATCTAAATTTATTTACTCTCGATCATCCATTCACAGGCACACCAGGTTTATTGAATGACTGGCCAGTCAACACTCAGCCTTTGCAGTTCTTTGAGTTGTCCATGCATTCCACAGAGGTGGGTAAAGAGAAATTATTGCTACATAAATTGTGCTGTTGTAAATGTGTCATGCATATTTTACATACTAAGTGAGTGCATATTTTTTGCAGTGATCCATTCATGTATCAGTAGACTAGGGAGAGAGAGGGGAAGGGGGGAGGGAGGGATAAACAAAATGAGTTAGTGATTATATGTACTGAGTATTTGTGCATTACTCTGTGTGTGTGTGTGTGTGTGTGTGTGTGTGTGTGTGTGTGTGTGTGTGTGTGTGTGTGTGTGTGTGTGAGTGAGAAAGTGTGTGTGTGTTTGAGAGAGAACAGCTACACATGTTCATGTTTTGTAACTCTGTGCATGGGGTATGTTTGTGTTTCCAGACATATTTTTACTGATATTTTATTGTGCAAAACCCAGCAGCAGTACAGGACTACATGGCATGAGTAGACATGAGTGATCAGCTCATGGGCCTACATGCCCCTGAATAGGAAGACCATGAAGTGGTGGAAGAAGCTGTTCTTCATCTTCTGACCTTGACGCTTATTCTTCTCTACAACAAGCATCTTACAGTCCATGGTTTTGCCACTGTGTGTGAAGCTGTGCCCAGGATGCAATGTCACTTGTCACCAGTGTTTTGTGCACAGTGAAACTTTTTTTGTTTTTCATCCAGCAAAGACACATTTTTTTTGTATTTTCACATTCTCCATCACCTGCTTTTGATTCCATATTATATCTTCTGTGTCTTCAGTGACTCCAGCTGTGCTAGAATGTGATGTAGAACATTTCTGAGCTGCTGAGGAACACTTAGTATATATATTTCTGATAGGTGCAAAAGTGCTAAAATAGGGCAAATTTTGTGACAATTTTCACCACCAAGATTGTTAGTAAGTTACTTTATTTTTTTGTTCACATATAGACTAGTATGCATTGTATCCACTCACCAAATTTCAAGTGTCTGTTCATCTATAATTGTGAGAATTTTTTTCTATCCTATACAAACCCCAGTATTCAGGGATTTGCAAGGGGAAAAAACTCCTGGCATGGAGTGAGTTAACTATGCGACATATAACTGGATGACTACCCATAGAATCCTTCCCTGGGTGCTGAGATAGGCAGAAATCATATTTCGTGCTAAATTTATGGTGCTGTGGCTTGCTCATGTCTTGTACAGTTCTGCAAGAAAGTTTGCTACATCTATGTGTGATTCCAGCTACATATTCCTGCTATTTTCTAATTTTCTAATGTAACTGTCATATGCTCTGGCGGTGGACGGGCGCCATGAGTCCAGAAGGTCCACTGCTTCCCCTGTCATTCCAGCTTGCTGGGTAGATTAGCCGCAGATCTTGCAGACTAGCAGGTTCAGACGCCTTTGCTGTATCAGGGGATGAATGGCCTCTGGCTGGCTGGGGAGATGTAGAAGCCTGGTCCTGCATGGGAGCCTCATGGGTGGGGCCACCAACAGTCGCTGGATGTGCTGGGTACCATACCTGTGTTGGCCAGTCCGGCACAACTAGCAGTCCCATGGCTTTGTCCTGCTGAACCTTCTGAAGGACTCGCGTCAGCACACTGAAAGGTGGAAACATATACACAGTCATGTTTTTCCACGAGATACTGAATGCATCAACAGCAAAAGCAGCTGGGTCAGGTCTATATGACACATATTTGTCCATCTGTTTGTTCAGCCTGGAATAAACATGTCAGTGGTGGGCAAAATGCTTAATTCTTGGAATGCTGCCTTGAGGCGACTGTCAAATTTCCATTCTGCATCCATGTTAATGTGGTATGGATTCATAATCTGCAATAATGTTCAGCTTACCTGGAATGTAAGCAGCACTAAGCCTATATATCATTGTCAACACACCATGACCATATTTCAACAGACAGGAATTACAGACCTCTGAATGACTTGTGCGCACGTTTGAATGCAAGACACACAAGTGGTGTTGTCACTCATCAATCTGACATGCTTTCCTATCAGTTTCTTCTGAAAACTCTGTAATGCTAACAAAGCAGCTTTCAATTCTAGAACGTTTATGTGGGCTGTTTTTTCACTGGTGGACCATTCTCCTCCTGATGATATGCCCTCACATTCACATCTCCAGCCGGTAAGGTTGGCATCCAACATGACTACAATATCAGTTTCATTGTGCCAATGTCATTATATGCTTGGTCTACAGTAGTAACCCACCATTTTAACTCAGCTTTGCTTTTTTCTGACGTCATGAATTGGTCAAAATCTCCAGAGCTTTTCATTAATGCACAGATTTTTTCTGCTTCTAAGCACCGATAATGGAGAGCCCCATATTTGACTGCTACAAGGCTGGCAATAATTTTCCCTATTGCCTGTGCCACTTCTCTGATTGGTACAGACTTTTTATGCAACAGTCCTGTAAAGCTATCACAGAGACTTCTTTTTCTCTCAGGAATGAGTGACTGTTATTGATTCTGAGTCAATGATCACACCAGATACTGAATTTGTTTGGATGGTTTCAGCTCTGACTTTGTTGGGTGTATCAGGAAGCCTAACTTTTTAAGAGCAATCACAGTGTCGGTGACATTTCTCATGCACTCCTGCTTTGTAAAACCATACAACAAACTGTCATCAGAAAAGCTGTGGAGATATGTCCTTCCATGCTTAGCTTGGCAAACACAGGTTCATCAGTTTTGTGAACAAGCGAGGAGCTGAAGCAAGGCCATTGGGCACAGCTGTATATTCATAATGCTGGCCTCTCCAGACAAATCTGAGCTAGTTTCCAGAAATCTGGGTGAATGTCCTATGGAATAGTAGGCATCTTTGAGGTCATATGAGCTCATGTAAATAGTCTCTCTGAACAAGTGATAAAGCAGTGGTCAGTGTTTCCATTTAAAATGGTGGTAGGTGACTTCTTCATTCAGTCTCTTTAAGTTTAAAATCATCCTGTGGGATCATCTTCTTTTTCCTAGTGAAAATTGGAGAAACAACTTCACCTTTTCCTTTCTCACATGCCCTTATCACTCCCTTAGATAGAAGTTTTTGAATGTCACTGTCAGTTATAGTACTTTCACCTGTCATTGAAAGGATTTGTATGGGACACTGTCAGTCTGCTCCGCCGAGTGTCTGGGTGACAGTCAAACTGAATTTTTACACCTGAGACAGTGCTAAGAATATCTGGATCAGAGGTGATCCTTGAACCAAGAATGCATGAATTCCTTAATTCTGCTGCTTGGAACATGGCAGCTTCACATTCAAGAAGAGTAGTAATTCTGGTAACAAAGCCAAAAAATCACTCACCTCCACTACTGAAAGTAGGCGGTAGTGGCCTGACTTACTGTCTCAGCCCCTCTGTTGTTGTGAAATCGTCTCTGGCCCCTGAACGGCCTGTGGGCGTGTCTGAGGTTTTGATGGCTCTGTCCTAAAAAAGACTTCTGTCTCTCATCAAATTCTGTTGGTTTCCACCAAAACGGTTCTCATGTGCAAAAGCAGCCCCGGTCTGTCCATTTCTTTGATGTTTTTCAATGTGTTTGGCAAATCATCGCCAAACAACGAGCCGGTGATTGGCACAGATTCGTCACAGATTTTTGCGATGTTTTGTTGACAAATGGCCTTATGTCAGCTTGCCTACGGAGAGAAATTTCCCTGCTCGTGTGGCCCAATAAACCAATCGCGTCAGTGCACTGCCTGAGTTCTTCCGCGCAAACGCTGTGCGTGTCCACCGTAAGCAAGGCATTCGCTGTTCGCATCACTGCAATGGCGGCTTTAAAGTGATGGCGCGTTGAATGTGTGACATTTTCAGGTCAGATTTTCGAGCATGAGGTGGAATCTTGGTCCACACTTCCCGTATGGTCATGTCGGGGCAATTTTCGGGTCTATTGTAAGTTTCAAAGCGTTTCTTCAAACTTCATTGAGAGTTTGCCTTGGAATCTTTTGTTTACAACCCCTGCCAATTTTTCAACCAACTTCTCACGCACTGTCTCCTCAGTTCTGTATTCATTTTCAATATCCAAAACAGTGTTAGATGATTCCCCACTTTGTTCCTTTTTGAGTCTGGTCTTGCAACACTGATTTGAGGAGATTTTCTTCCTCTTCATCAGTGTCTTCGTCCTCATGAAGGCTGAGGACAATCGCATTCTGTGGGGTCTTCTTTTTGCGCGCTTTTTTGCGCGGAATCTCAACACCTTTGTCTGCGCCGACTGCTTGTCCCTCTTTATGGCGGTCAAGAGCGCCTGAATCAACTCGACTCTAGAGAGAGTGGAATTGTTGTTGCCATTTGGCATCCAAATTCATAATGAGCTTTCTTAATTATCACAAGAATTGGCAGACTGGGAACTGCCCTCGTGTTTGGGCTTATGGTCTGAACTAGACATGACTGGCACTGGAAGGCTTGTTGTGTTAGTGCCGAACTGAAAGCGGCTGCTCGGCGCCAAGACTGAGCGCGGCAAACAAATCTGATGTTTTATCGAAGCCACTGAAAGGGCTTTCACAACTTTAAATATATTTATTCTTAATGTATGAAAAGGAGAAAAATGTTTTCACTGACCTGTTATCCTTTGTCTTGTCTGAGAAGAAAAATTTTTTCCCCAAGGCACACTCACTAGAGCCTAGATTAAATACCACCCAAATCGCTAGGCGTGTCCTCCACCTGTATGTTCTGCCACCAACTGAGTATGTTCCCGCGCACAGCATCTCATGTGAAAGTGGATGAACCAATCGCTATGTGAGAAATAATTTATATATTTGCATGTCTAATGTTAGATAATTTGGTGTCACATGATTTTGTTTGCATTTTTCAGGAGTGAATTTTACAGAAAATTTGTTCAGAGAAATATCTGTAGTTAAGAGTGAGTTCAAGATGTCACATTTCTTAGTGTTCTTTGTTATTTATAAAGATATTCAGTAATGAAAAAAAAAAGAAGCCTTGCAGACGCAGAAGGTGTGTTAAAAGAGACCGGCATGTCTTGAATAGAATTTTCTTATCCATTGGGACTGTTGTCAGTTAGTTGCTATGCTAACATAGTATTCATGATGCACCAGACTGTTGTCAGGTAGTTGTTACGCTAGAAAGGTACTAGTGATGCATCAGACTGTTGTCAGTTAGCTCTTCTACTATTACATGGGTGAAACTTTTCCGTCCATGGACGGAAATCCATCAAAATGACTTTCAGTGTTGACGGAACTTCCGTCAGTTTAAAAACAAACAAACAAAAAAAATGATTTATCGGGTTTCCCATTTTGTGTTCGATCCAAGCTTTCGATCTCTTAGCGAAGTAGCTGTTTCTGTATTTCTGGCGTCTTCACAGGCTAACACTGGCTTGTTTGGCTGACAACAAAAGTTTGCACAGTGCTCGGGAAATTCAGTAGTCATGGCTTTTTTGAAAGAAGGAGATCCAGTAGCATGCATCGAGGGCCAAATTGGAAACAAATGGAGGGCAATGGCTAAACGAAACTGATGATGACGGCAATGAATATCGCAAGTGGTGCAAGAAAGTGAATGTGGCCGGCAGGTGTTTCTGTATCGTTTTCTGTATCATTTGCTGAAAAACGATCAGTTACGCAGCGAATGGAAAAAAGAAACCTCAAAGCCATGCTGATCACCCAGATGATTCTACTTTTGAACACAGTCTCGATTTAAATAGTAAAGTGACCATTTTAAACAATTTGTGAGGGAAATTTTGCTGATTTTTGGAATGTTTGATCAATTCAGATTGGGTGAGAAAAATTTCCCTTTTTGAGTTTTTATATTCTGGTTAATTTCTACACTTTAGACTTTAACTTTCCTGAGCTTGTACAATAAGCCATAAATGTTATTTTTATCCATTTAAATGAATTAATGGAACATAAGTCTAACAGTAACTCACAAAAGCATGTTAAGTTAAGCTTTTTACTGCAGAAATCATGTTACAATCAAGCTTTTTCTGGTGCAGGAGAGCTAACGAAATTGGCCTAAAAAATGGAAAAAATTCAATTTCGCCCAGGGGGATTCGCCCCCCCTGGACCCCCCAACGAGGCGCTGCCCTGTACCCCACTGGGCCAAGGCGGCCCCTGGACCCTGGCCTTTTTTCTGTCAAATCAAGTTTTGTAGGTTTCACTCATGCTAATATATTTTTCATGCACCAGACTGTTGTCAGTTAGTTGCTATACTAATACAGTATTCTTGATGCACCAGACTGTTGTCAGTTAGTTGCTATGCTTATAGAGTTTTCATGGTGCACCAGACTGTTGTCAGCTAGTTGCTATGCGTATAGAGTTTTCATGGTGCACCAGACTTGTCAGTTATTTGCTATGCTAATAGAGTTTCATGGTGCACCAGTGTTGTTAGTTGCTATGCTAATATAAGATTCGTGATGCACCAGACTGTTGTCAGCTAGTTGGTATGCTGATAGAGTTTTCTTGGTGCA
>JAFLJL010003159.1:21551-74633 GCA_018398815.1 Conus ventricosus | reverse complement strand
GGGAAGGAATGTTTTCTGCAGGCCGCTCCCACCAGCAGCTAACCGCACTGTATTCGGCCAACTGAAGTCATCTGTTCATAGCTGGTCTGGCAGCAATGCGTTCGGCAAGGTTGAGCGGCCATTACAAATGGGGCTGTAGGTTTGATAATTAGTTATTGTCATGAAAAATGTAATATATCTGCACTATTGAGATGACTGAATTGGCGAATTCCCAACAATTCTTTTAATACCAAACTCGACTGGGTTTATTTTCTTGTAGATAACATAGATGCCGCAAGAAAGCTTGTACGCAAGTGGTCAGGCAATATTAGAACAATGACAACAAACACAATATTGTGCAAAAATGACGTCATCACTTTCTGGGAAGTTAATTTTCCATAGTTAAGTAGTACACAAGTTTGATACATGCCTCTGCTCAGACTACAGCAACAAAAATATTGGATTACAAATGTGTAAAGCCTTGTTTGTTTGCCCTTTCACTAAGTGTCTCAATAAGGACGGAAATGTAAAGCTGTGCATCGTCCATGTGTGGGCTGGTGTGCCAAGGGGACGCATCAACCACCTGGTCCACTCAATGAGCTGCAGGTGTCGAGCAGTTGTCAACGCAAATGGTGGCCACACACGGTATTAGGACTTCAAGCTGGTTTGTCACGTGACCTTGGATTTTCCACACAAAAGACATATTGCTGATGACATTTTCACACATTACCGGTGTAATGAATCAAATCACGTTGAATTCTCGCTTTCACTCTGTACAATTGTGACCAATAAAATTCACCCCCAAGCTTCAGCTTGTTTTGTATTCGCGTTTTTTATGGAAGTCAGTATATGTTCCAACAGTATCTGAGAAGGAGCCCCAGGGCAATAGGCTGCACAGGCTTCTCCATCTTCAGACTTGGAACCGTCAGTGAAAACTTTTTGATAGGATGGGAATTTCGAACAGAGGTCAGCATACAATGCCTTGTACGCCAGAGAGCTGGTAGACTCTTTGCGAAAAGCTGCAAGATCGAAACGAATCTCTGGTGTGAAAAAGGTCCACGGAGGCTGATCCGGAAACTTGGAAAAATCGGACACAACTCCTAGGTCTAGACCTGCATTCCGCACATGAGGCTGCATACGAAGACCAAACGGCGGAATACATTTAGGGTTGTTTTCAAACTTACTTTGGAACGGAGGGTCAAAGACACAGTCATAGGCAGGGTTTTCTGGTTCCGAGAACAGTCTGATATAATAATTCAAAGACAATTTCAGCCTGCGGTTGGACAGTGAAGGTTCACCTGCTCTGCGTACAGGCTGTACACAGGGGTGGTGCGGAACGCTCCAAGACAGAGGCGAAGCCCTTGATGGTGGATAGGGTCCAAGAGTTTGAGGTAAGACGATCTTGCGGAGCCGTACACAGCACAACCGTAGTCCAGTTTGGAACGGACCAAGGCTCTGTAGAGGTGCAGCAAAGTTTTCTTATCAGTGCCCCAGTCAGTGTGCGCTACGACCCGCAGAATATTCAGTGCTTTCTGGCAAGCAGTTTTGAGGTTTTTAATGTGGCTGAGAAGTTAAGTTTCTGGTCAAAAATAACTCCTAGAAATTTGGCCTCTTTGACAGCTGGAATGGGAGATTCCATACTTGAATTTCAGGATCTGGAAAAAAATGACGGAAATTATGGAAGTGAATACACTGTGTCTTTGTAGGAGAAAAGGTGAAACCGTTTTCATCCGCCCACTGATGAATTTTATCCACACAAAGCTGGAGCCTGCGCTGGATACTCGGGTACAGGCTTCCAGTTGCGTAGACAGCAAAATCATCCACAAACAATGAGCAGTCTGAACCCTGCTGAACTGATTTAACAATGTTGTTGATCTTGATGCTAAAGAGGGCAGGAGACAGTATGCTCCCCTGTGGAACACCCAACTCCTGCTCGTGGACATCAGAGAGAGTGGTGCCAACCCGAACCTGAAACTCGTTCTGCCAAAAAAATTTTGTATGAAAAGTGGAAGATGACCTCGAAAACCAAGATCATGGAGATCATGAAGTATCCCCGACTTCCAGGTGGTATCGTAGGCCTTCTCCAAGTCAGAGAAAATTGCCACTGCATGCTGTTTGTTCAAAAAGGCGTTCCGAAGTGCAGATTCCAGACGAATCAAATGGTCAACTGTAGTCCGATGTTTGCGGAAACCACACTGTTCTTTCGCCAAAAGGCCATCGGTTTCCAGTTTCCACATGAGTCTAGCATTGACCATTTTCTCCATCAATTTACAGACACAGCTGGTCAAAGCTATGGGACGGTAGCTTGATGGGTTAGAAAGATCTTTTCCAGGTTTGGGAATGGGAATAATGAGGGCTTTTCGCCAAGAAGGTGGAAAGAAACCAGTAGTCCACACATGGTTGTATACATGTAGCAGTATGTTCAGACCTTTTTGTGGAAGATGTTTCAACAGTTTATAATGGATTTCATCTATACCTGGAGAGGAATCGCTGCAGGAAAGTAAGGCAGATTTCAGTTCATTTAACGTGAAAGGAAGATTGTAGTCTTCCATGTTGTTTGACGAAAAGTTGCAGGGTGATCGTTTAGCCAAGAACGCCACAAGAGAGAAACTGTCCAACATATATATCCCCTGCTCAGATGTGAAACCCAAAATTAACGATTATGTCAGAGTCCTCTGGCAGGGGGATTGGAACACCCAGACGGATAACAAACTCTTTCAGATCCGTCCAGACCTTAAGGAGTTCCTCCCATTTACGTCGGTGGTCGTAAAGAGGAAAGGGTTCTGTGCCAGCTGCACACCGGCCTTTCGTATTTTACCCATTCCTACCTTTTAAAGAGTGAAGAAGCTCCGTGGTGCATTCCATGTCATGTGCCACTCACAATGAAACATGTTCTTTTAGAGTGTTGGGACTTGCGCGATGTGAGACACAAACATTTTACAGCGGAGTCCATGAAGATCCTGTCAGGATGTCCCGCCTGACGTGATCCTTGAGTTTTTGAGAGAGATTAACATTTTTCATCTGATTTAAGATGTTACGGAAGAAAGATTTTTAACGAAGTTTCTGGTGCGTTTCTAGAAATGTCATTTAAAGAGATGTGTAAAAGGGTTTGTTTTTTATTTTTTATTATTATTTTTTTTTTAATGACTTGTGAGTTGATTTTAACGTGGTGACAGCCCTATGTGGCCCTTTGTGGTCGGCTGGGCTATAAGCAACATTATCTTATCTTATTTGTTTGTGTAAAAGCAACACATGGTGAAAGCACAGCTTAACTTGCTCCCATCATGGATACTGCATATCTGGGCTGTTGGTGATTGGTCAAGCTTTTCTTCTTGCATGTTGTCAGCTGATCAAATCATTAGAAGACTGTGACCTTGTGCAGAGAGAAAGGAGTCCTAAATGGCACTTTTATATTGTAATTATGTGTCAGTGTTAAAAGGGAGCTTTGTGTTGTGTTTGTGAGACTTTTTTCGTAAGACCCGAGTTTGTGTGTACATGGTTTAAGCGGGTTTTTTTTTTTTTTTTTTTTTCCTAAACTAATTTGGAAACTAGAGAGTACAAAAAAATTGCCAGTACATTGGGTTTTTTCAGATTTGTCCAATCTTACTCCATGTATACTTAAAAAACACACCTCCAAGTGAAAGTGTTATATTTAATTAAAAAAACAAGTATATATTAAAGTGTATATAATTAAAAAACAAATATAAAAGTCATCACTGGATAACAACAAATCTAAATACAACACAACAGAAATGTGTCCAACTCAAGAATAACATAATGGAACTTCATAGCACAGAACACGATGGAACTCAATACTCCATAACACTAACAGAATGTTCATCAATACATTGCAAATGCGTTGGGGATATAGAGATATTGCTTGCAGTTGCACTGCACAAGACAAAGGAACTGAGGTGGCAGATCACACCACAGACACAACATGAGATTGGGAAAACCCAACTTGCACAACTCTCTAGAAATAACACAACAAGCTATACACAGCACATTATTTACAACATAAGGCAACAGTGCAGACTACAGAAATCACAGAAATGCCCAGCACACACCAGGAGTACAGAGACATAACACATCAAAAGTTCAGTGCAACATAACACCAGAACTCGACACCAGATAACACAGGTCTAAAGAACAATACAAAACTTGACACTGCAAACAGAGCTCAAAACTGCACAATCTAGTGCAGTCTGTATACAACACAGGCATAATTCAACACAGCATGACACACAGTACAACAGAACTTTTATCAGTACAACATAGTACAGCGAAACTAAAATGGAATAATGTAACAACACCCTTACACACAGAAATATTGAAGAAGTGACCCACTTATGCACTAGTTCAGAGGCAGCATTTTCCAAAACCCTCTCCTGCCGTCCATATAGAAGACAACCATGTTGGCAAATTAGTTGATTGCAGAATGGGGCAAAACAAACATAAATTTGGCTGCAAAGTTCTGCACTTACTCTTTTTATTCTCTCATGAGTCATAGCAATACTTACTTGATTTTTGTCATGCAGTTGTGGTATGCAGGTGCTGGACTTGTAGTGGTTGCAGTGGTGGTCAAATTATACAGTTGTGGATTGTTTTTATCCCTCAGTGGCATTAATCCCACATTACTCATTCCATCTCCATTCCATCAAAAGCTGTGTATATGGGAGATCTTCTTATTTTAGGAAGAAGAAGAAGAAGATCTCCCATATACACAGCTTTTCTCCCATTCTTGCTAAGTTCTGTTCAATTTCTTGTATGATTCTACCCGACTAAAGTGACTTTTTTTTTGACTGAGCCTGCTGTTGTTTTTCACCAATTCTTGCGTTGCCCTGTTCTCATATTCTTTATGGACTGTCATATTCTCCCAAATGTTTGCACTCACTTGCTCATACACATTCCTGTTCTCTCTCTGCACTATCCAGAGGCATCCAGTTGCTGTCATGCACCTTTACCATTCACTTTTTGTTGTGAAAAGGCACGAAAAACCTTTCCAGGAAATTGCTTGCAGACTTGACATGCCTTCTCAGAGTTCTCTGTTTTATTCCGTAATTTTAAAAAAATAAATTTTGCAAATTAACTTTTCAGATCTAAATGTTCATGAGCAACAGGTCTTGTTAATAGAAGTATTGAAAACACCTTTTTTTATTTTCGTCAGTGTGGAATTCTTTTTTTGAAATGCATTTATATGACTCGCATTGATAATGGGATTTATTTTCGTGACATCATTGCTCATTTTCTTGACTTTTGCCCCTAGAGTCCAGGAAACGGCCATTAGATGGCACTTGCCTTGCTGTCCTGTGTGTGGGCTGACCTTGCGTCCTGGGAAACTGAGGGTCACCTGGAAGTGGAGCAGGAGAAACTGGACCGGATCTTTAAGTAAGAGTTGAGAAGTGTTCTGTGTACAAAAAATGTTTATATGAAATGTTGTTTGGTGTCCTGAGAGATTACCTAGAAGTAAATATGCGCTAGTTTAAGAACCAATCAGAAAATGATATAAAGAATTAGTTTAATCACTGGACATAGACATTTGTACATGTATGTTAAAATTTGATAAGAAAAAGGGGTGGAGAGGAAAGTCGGAGAGAAAGTTTGAACACCCTCGTCTGATTCAGCTTCTGTTGTTATAAAATCCACTTAATCGTTGAAGCAAACAAAAAGAAATGAGAAAATTTTGAATTGAACACACATTGTTTTTAAAAATATCAGGATTGAAGTTTGTGCCTAATATGCATACACATTCAGGCATCTACTTATGCACAACTTTTTCCTTTTTGGCCTCCAACCTCCAATATGTAAAAGAATTTCCTTTTTTTTTTTCTTTTAATAAGGGGGGCTTCCATCCTATTTTTTTATCACTTTGTAACTCTACTTCTTTCCTCCAACAAACTCACATACCATGCATAGTCTGTGTGTTCATTTACCGATGGACATTCTCTTGCTGTTTTTTATGTGTTTTAAGTTTGATACAGTGGCATCTGGGTTTGTGATGTTCTGATGCTTTGTGCGCTGACACTTTCATTTTGTTGCATGCAACACTTTCGACCAAGGAAACAATAAAGCAAAAGAAACCAGCCGCCTCGGGGAAGTGGTTAGCATCGCGGACTCCCGGCTGGGAGGTCGTGGGTTCGAATCCCATCAGAGTCATGTGGGATTTTCTGCCCCGACCGGCTCCTACCCAGAGTTGAGTTTGCTGCGGACTCAGTTGGGAAGACTGGACCACACAGTCGAGTTTCTTCCACTTAAGGGATGTTTTTCTGAGAGTGTTGCTCCTCAAATTCCGACCAACACGCAGGTCTGTATCCCGGGGCCTGTTGAGTCGGGAATTTTATAAAAGGGAAGCTAGAGTACACCCCTGTCATTAGTCTCAACCGAAATGGAAATCCTTTCATCATCTTAAAACCCCCATTCATCGATCGCTTTAAAAAAAAAGTCTCAATTTTTGTGGCCCTTATCCCTGCTCTCATGGTGATAAAATTCGATGTCCTCTATGTCTGGGTTTTGGTTTGATTCCGTGGGGGTTTCCAGATATCGGCGAGTCCAGGGGGCTGTCTTTGGGACGGCGGGTGGCGCCCCCCGGGGGGGGCCCCTCACGCCGGCTCTGCAATAAGCAATTATTGTCGTCAGTAGGGGGAGTAGGGGTGTCCTGCTAGTTAATCAGAAACAGGCCCCCTAAGACCACCGAAGTGCTCAGAGCGTGCAGTGTTCCCCCCCGGTGGGTTCCCTCTTGCGATTTGACATTGACTGCCCCCTGTGGTTTGGGGTGGGGGGGCTGCGGGGGTCGCCCGGGGCTGTGGTGTGGACGGGGTGTCAAATAGGGGCGGGGGTGCACTGCGGGAGGTGCGCGAGGCTGGACGAAAAAAAAACAAAAAAAACCCCCCCCCCCCCCCCCCGCCCCCCCCCCCCCCAAAAAAAAAGCAAAAGAAGGAAGACCATAGTTACGTTGATTACACAGAAAAAATTTTGGTGTTTTTTGGTTGTTGTGCTATGCAATATGCATGTGTAAGGAGTATGTGTGGTGTGTTGGTGTGTGTGTGTGGGGCGCGCACGCGTCATGCTCATGCGAACACGCTTGTTAGTGTGGCATGAGTGTGTGGGGTTTTAAAAAGTGTAGACAACATCATACAGGCAGGCAGACAGGCAAACGGGGAACAGTTGAAAGACAGACAGACAAAATGACCGCCCGGCTGACTGATAAGAGAGAGAGAGAAGGGAGCTGAATCTTTCTGTCCTGCAGCCAAGTACCCCTCCAAAATTGCTGCCACCAACCCGATCCTTTTCCAGTAGTGCCTCACTCCCCCAAACAAATCTCAAAAAGTTTTGGGTGGTTACTGACTTGTCAGAATATCTTTTGGGTTTCAGAGAACGGGATGTTTTCCCCAAGCCTTTTTCCCCAAAACGTAGCAACGCCCAAAAAAAAGAAAAAAAAAAGAAAAAAAAAGAACAAATGATGATGTGTTGATTTAAATTTAAAAGCAAAAAGATTCCCAAAAAGCTCAGATTGTTCATTACTGCACGGCAGGGGAAAAAGCGTAAAAAACAGCTTACATTCGCATGGTATGAGAGCTCAGGTAGAACAGGTCCGCTCAGGTGACGGCCCCTCCCGAATCCCACCCACCCACGCCCCACGCACGCACCCACCACGGCTGTGCGCAGCCGCCGCATGCACCCCCACGCACGCACGCCGCACACATACCCACCAACACAAACCCAACCAACACACAACACACACACACAGTACACAGAGTACTCTTGATATTAAAAATTTTTTTTGTGCATGTAAAAAACTGAATATTTAAGTGTTCAAATATTACTCTTTGGTTTGGGCTGTTTTTTTTTCTGAACAGGAATTAACCTTTCGTACAGTAAAATTAACAAAAATCAAAACTCTTTTGTGGGGAAAGGGAAACTATTTTGTTACTTTCTTTTTTCACTGAAATTCAAAGCTATGTTTGAGAATAACATGCTGAAAAGATGTGGAATTGACTGAGCTAAAAGACAATGGGAAAATGAATAGGTTTCAAAAGCTTTATTTTGTAAATTTTTAGTGTATTTGGCAAAAAAAAAACTGCATGGTGAGTTCTGCTCCCCCCAATTTATTTTCAGAGGACCTGAATTTGGCTTTGTTTTTCCAGTAAGGTACTTATTTGGGCAGGTGAAGCTGAGAAAATAAAACCTTTTTTCAACCGTTCTCAGCATGTCATGTGTAAAATAAATTTTTTTTAAAAACTGTTACGCATCTCAGAAATTAATATAAGCGTTTCTCAAATGTTTCTCTTCACCCCATACATGGAAAAAAGACAAAAGATGCAGGGGCCAATCGGGACAGTACTGGCAAAACGAATCTTTTTTTGCAGTTTTTCGATTTTTCTTAGCTCCCTGGCCCCTTGGCATGGTCTTGCTATAACTTCCTGTCCTTGGGAAACATTCTGCGGGGACAGTGAAGGGTGGGGGCCCGAGGCATGTTCTGAATGGGCAACAGAAGGGCTGGGCTAGTTAAAAGGGCTATAGTTAAAGGGCTGGACTAGTTAAATTTCCCTGGCAGGGAAAAGGAGCTGTGGAGAACATTATCAGTTGCACAGCCATCATGGGGCCTCAAGCCTGTTTTTGTCTTGGGGTTTTTGATACTGTTTAAAGTAAAATAAAATGAAAAAAAAAGAAAGAATTTTAATGAAGCTGTGCTGCCAAAAAATAGTAACATGGGGCTACACCTGGTTTTTGTGTATGTTGGTGATGCAGACGTAGGGCTTCCGTGTGGTTTCTTTGGGACTTCTTGCGACTTCATTTAGGATTTCAGGGAGTCCTTATGACATTTTAGAGGGTCAGGAAGTCAACTGGAGTTACTAGTAATTGAGAACTTTAATACATTCTTTCTTCCAGTAAAGGGGGAGAAAGCTGGAAGCATCAATTGAACTCGTTCTCATTCCAGACAACACTTAAATGCACTGCTGAAGCTGGTCATTCAAACAGTTCAAATTTTGTTCAGTGTTAGTAACTTACGTTAGTGTGTGTTAGTGCATCCTGCATACTTCTCAACCAAATTTTTAGAGCATCCTTTCAATTTCCAGAGCATCAGAGATGCACATGTAAGTGTTTAGAGAAACGTGAATATCATGTTCCTGCTCTGTAGTGCACAGGATGGAGATACAAATGAGGGACTTTGGGAGGAAGGTAACATGAATTGTTGAAATCATTGGTGAAATTCGGTTAAAGAAATTTAAATTCATTATGCATCATCAGCTTGGTAGTTGCTAAATAATATACTATGGACTATAACATTGTATTTTGTTAAAACTGATTTTTTAAAAACCCAAAAAACCCCAAAAAGACTGAGGCTTCCCTGACTGAATTGTCTTAAAATCAATAATGGAATGGTGGACCACACACACACACACACACACACACACACACACACACACAACACACACACACACACACACACACACACACACACACACACACCACTATTTAGCTAGGTAGCTAGCTATACACACACGCACACACTACACAGACACACACACGTGTGTGTGTGTATATATATATATATATATATATATATATATATATATATATATATATTATATATATATTATATATATTATATATGTAATATTGTATGTATATGTAATATATATATATATATATATATATATATATATATATATATATATATATATATATATATAATTAGTTAATTTCAGTTAGTTTTAAATTTCGTCCTGATTGTTTTTTATAGTTAAGAATTTGAAAATTTGTATTGTTTTCAGAGGAGGCCGAAAATCCAGAGATTCAACGCCATCATGCAGAAAGGTACAATGTCTGTTTCTTCGGGCTGGCAAGTGGGCTGGTTAACTGATTGATTGGTTGGTTGGGCTATCAGTATTTTTTTTTGGTTTTCAATCTGCCTGACTGTCGCATCTGTTAGTGGGTATGTTTGTGTGTATTTAATTTTCAAAGATTTTGTTTTGAGTTTTCTTTCCAATTTTTTTCCCCCCCAAGATTTCACAGGGGTACACAAGGATAATGAAAAACATGAGCATTAATTCAGATTTACAAATGAATCAGTAAAGCTGATGATAAGGGAGGGAAGGAAAGGGAAATGTACAGGAGAAATGTTTCCTTATATGTTTTCAGTTTTTCCTCAGACACACACACACCAGTCATGTGGAAGCACATGTAACAAATGTACATATTTAAAGTATATAAAATATCTTAAGAAACATGAAAGAGGGGGGGAACGAAAAGAACTTTTGGAGGGGGAAGGAGGATGGGAAGGGGGGAGAGTAGTAACACAGGGGAAGAAGCGAAAGAAAGGATACAGCAATATGTCTAACTAGAGGTATTGGTATTTTAGCACATGCGCATATGTATACATGTGAACCTACACACAATGCATGCAGTAATGCAGACATCCACACATGCTATACACGGACTTGTTTAAAACACACTTATGTGTATGCATGTAGGGAACATAACACATCCCCATATGTATGGTCATAGACATACATGCATGACCCTTCCAAGCTTATATGCATGATGTGCAGATGATGTGGCAATTTCCGGCCTATTAGGCCTCTTTGAAGAAAGAGTACTCTTTATGTTTTTTTCCAAATGAAATTAACTCTAATCCATTGGTAAAGATGCTTGCAATAGTAACTGAATAAGACGCACAACTTTCGCTCAGTACAAAATCGCTCTTTAGCGGAGACAATGCCAGGAGATTGCAACAGAAATCATTTGATAGATTAGAATTGATAAACGTGTTAAGAGTGCACTGGGTAATCGCAATGGGAAATTGTAAAAATAAATCGAAATTATAATTAAGTTTTAGATATAAGTGTAATCTATTATCAGTATTATAATGAAACCTCATGAAATGATATGCTTAGGCTAAGAGTGAGGGGGGCTGGCATTAACCCCTTCACTGCCACAGTATAATAGCACATTTGAATAACTGTATGCCAAGGCAAAATTTAGCTTTTTGGGGTAGGTTTAATAAAATGGTTACTGCTCACTTATTTCTTGACATATCTCTCTGATTTTTTGGCATGTTTGTTGTTATACATTTGTCCACAATGTCCTGTCAAAATAACGTTATTATGTTGATAATTAGTGTAGCAGAAATTGACATAATTATACAAATTTTACCAAAAATAACAGTTTTTGAGTATACATAAACACATTGCGCCAAACAAAATCAGTCAAAACATTGAAAAAGTGGTCTTCCTATTTATTCAACATCAGCACTAACACATGACAGTCATATAAATCCCAAGGAATGTTATTCTTGATGACAATCTGCTCATAATTGAGGGTACTATTTTCTAAGTAAAAAGGGGCGTAATTATGCTTTTTAACGGTATGTTCACTAACATGTGCATTACTCATCTATTTATTGAGTTACTTCTTTGATTTTGTGTGAAATACTTCCTTTTACCCTTCTCTGCAATTTCACATCATTTTTAATTTGATTTTGTTGGTAATAATGATAGTGCACACAAATACCATGCGATAAAACAGTTTTTGTTTTGTTTTCAATTTGAGAGTTTTAGAACAATTCAGCACATGAAAACCCACTAAACACAGCAAAAATACCTTTTGGTGTTTGTTCAACAACATTACAAACACTTGGGATTCATATTGTTCTCAGTAAATGTCCCTCTGTGTAATAATCTGTATGTTACTGGGGGTACCCCAATTCTACTAGAAAGGGGTATAATTTTACTATTTGGGGTAGGTTCAGTACCTCCATCACTGCTTATTTATTTGTTGACATATGACTGAGATTTTATGGCTTATCTTTCTTATACTCGAAGCCATGATGCTATATAAGAATAATTTTCTTAGCCATTAGGGCATGGACAGAGATATAATGAATGGTTTTACAAAAAAAGAACAGTTTTTGAACACATACACATGTTACAACACATAAAACCTGTAACACACTGACAAAAACAGTATGGTCCAAATTGTTATAGTATAGTACTTATTAGTAAATGTTCAAAATGACAGCAATGGAAAAAAAAGTCTGAAGAAAAAAACAAACAATTGTCTGTTGAAAAAAAAAAGGAAAAAGAAACACACACACACACATTGTATCCATTTGTTATCACACAAAACACTGTAGGAACTGTAGAGTTTCTGAACTTGTACTCACATTACTGCCATGCTGTTCTATATAGGAATCCAGCACTTGCTGTACTAAACTTCATAGGTTTGGACATAATCCTCAGGTTGTCTGCATTCTCTGCTTCATAATTTCAGGGGGATGGTGTTCTTTTTTTTTCTTCTATACTCCACTTGGTCTTCTTTCACTCATGGCACTTGGTCTGGTCACAGCATTGACAAAATCATGAACACACCACGCAGGTGAGAAAAAAAACCAACCAGTGTAGATTGGAAAAATAAAGTTCCTGGAACTTTTCATGCAGATGATCCAGAATGGGTGGAATCTTGTAGAGCCGGTCGTATCCTGGATCACCTTGCACCGGCGTGGCTGCATTGTCGTTGAAATGCAGTAATTGAAGAAGAATCTGAAATACAGAATAAAGCTCACTCACTCACTCACACGCACACATCACACACACATGCATATACACAAACAGCCTACACACACACACACACACACACACACACACACACACACACACACACACACACACACACACACATGTACATATATACACAAACACACACTAACAGTATGACACACACATGAATATAAAAACACCACAATTTTACTATTAAAAAAAAACTGCTGTGGATGAGTGCTTCTGTGTTTTTACAAAATGAACAAACTTGTATGGAAAACTTGCTTACAGAAATAAATAATGCTTACGCGCACATGTGCTCACAAATACACACACACACACACACACACACACACACACACACACACGCACACACACACATGTACACATATACACACACACACACACACTAAAAAAAACTGGTGTGGATGAGTGCTTTTGTGTTTTACAAAATGAACAAACTTGTATGGAAAACTTGCATACAGAAATGAATAATGCTTATGCGCACATGTGCGCACACACATGCACACAAATACACACGCACACACACATACACACAGACACACACACACACACACACACACACACACACACACACACACACACACACACACAGAGAGTCCCACCTATCCATACAGTCATGATTTCACTATTCGTGTTATTTTGTCTAATATCACGAATAGTGGATAGATGTTAAATGAAAGACACAAACACACACACACACACACACACACACACACACACACACACACACACACATATACACACGCACACACACACACACACACACACCACACACACACACACACACACACACACACACACACACACAGAGTCCCACCTATCCATACAGTCATTATTTGCCATAATTATGTGATTTCAGTAGGAAATAGGGCAAAGAAGAGAAATAAGGAAAATAGATAGTGGAGGAATGAAGAATCAAGTAGAAAAAAAGAAAAAAAAAAGAAAACTAGAGCTACTTGCCTGAAACTGGTGTCTGGTCATGATGGAACTGAAGACCGGAACTCTGCACAGCACCTTCTTGACCAGCACAGTTCAAAGGAAAGCAGGCGCACAATGCCCATCAGTAGAACCAGGCCCAGAAACTTCCTCATTTCTGCTCCATCCACTTTATCCGACTTGTTGGCCCATAATAACTCTAGAAGATTGGGGTGTGCTTCCAGAAACTGATCGGCATAAAGGTTGGTCTGAACGACCAGATGATTTATAACGTCAGCAAAAAATAATTCCAAACAGTCAACAGGCTGAAAATGGCACGGTTGCCTTTCAGACCAGGATTCCCAGTGAAAACAACAGTACGGTTGGGGGGCTGTGCGTCTGCTTCTCACCATCCTCTGATCAGCTGTTGCTGGCCACACCCCATGCCATGCCCCCGGCTGCTTCCTTGGGGACCCTTGCCGTCGTCCTGAGCCCTACCATGTCCGCGACCCCGTCTCTTCATGACAGGAGGGGGTGCAGTGCTCGCTGATGGCACGGGTTCCGTCATTTCCACTTCGTCGCCCTTGCTAAAGGCGTTCTCTTCACTGTGTGTCATGTGGAACAAACAAAGGATTGACGTCATCACCAGCACCTATCGCCAATGAAAGTGGATGGTGCTGATTCCCATCCGTCTCCTCCTCATCACTAGTATCAGCATCTGATCCTTCAAGGTCTTTTTCATCACTATCTTGATTATTTAGAATTCCATCTAGAACATCAAGCGCAGTGTAAGGCTTCAAAATTGGGATGCGTTGACGAAGCCTAGGTTGCGCTGCCATCTTGAATATGCTAATCAGCAGTTACTTCTCAACTCGCACTTTGCATATCATATGGTCACTGGTCGGTCACTTGAAGGGAAAGAACCCTTTCTCTGACATCAGTAGAAGAGGTGGAAACATTTTAGACCGTCATCTCCAGTTTAGATTTTTCCTCTTTCCATGACGAAGTTGCCCCGAGACACACTTGTGTACGGGTGTAGTGATTTTTGGTTTTCACCACGAGTGGCACTCGTTAATACATAAACATCCACTTCTGTTTCCAGCATAGTAGTATGAACTGCCGTTTATGTTTTCCACTTTTAGAGATGATCAGACCTCTTTCTGTGGTTATATCTTCAGCTCAAAGCTGTTTGTTTTTTTTAAAGCAAAAGAAGCTTTTTGATTACTAGTTTCTTTTTAAATCACCTGATTTTAACTCTATATCATATAAACAATGCAAACACTTCAGTTCAGCGAAGGACACTGATTGGACAAATTGTTGTCATGGAATCAAAGTGCACACAAGCATCAAGACTGTGACTAAAGGAGTGTTGTCATGGATTTTGATTATGGAAGTCAAAGTTCATGTGGTAGTTCAAGTTGAGTTTTGCCTGATGATAGTATTTTTCTCATTATACTGCAGATAAAAAGTCAAGAATTACAAACGTAAGGTTGTTCTAATTGTCTTCTCAGAGGCATATCTATTTCAGCCCTAATTACAAACAATTTCATACAGTATTATATTCAACAGAGGGTGAACAGTGCCAACACTGGACACCACTTTCACTTGCATTATGTATTGCCACTGTCGCTATAATGGCTTGTTGGCTAAAGTGGTTCTCTTTCTTTCTTTCCTTCTTTCTGCGTACGCAGGCTGATACTCCTGCGGACACTGCCTGTGTAGACAGGCAGTGGAGCCGTTTTTTATCCTGCCATTAAGGCAGCCATACTCCATCTTCGGGGAAGCTAAAGTGGTTTGAAATGGATAGAATTCTGTGATTTTCCTGATCTTTGTCCCCAGGGCTGAGCAGTCGTAGAATAAGCGGACAGGAGAAGTATGATTCTCATGTACAGTGTAAAGTCACAAATATCAATTTAGCCAGTTGTTTTTCATATTGGAAGTGTGACATTTTTTTCTCACAAATTTTTATTTGAATTGCAGAAAATCATAACTGATCCTTGTCTTTTTGTTGGTAGTGTATGTTGTATAAGGTTGTTGTTATTCTGTGTTAGATTGATGTGGACACCAGACAGTTGATGCTTAAAACTATATAGACATAGACACCAAGCTTGTCAAATTACGCATATATTGATTCTGCTTAGATAGTTGCTAAAAGTGATTTTGCTGTAGAGTATAGTATATGGCATCCTGGTCAGATTCAGAATTTGTGCAAAATTTATAGCTGTGTCATCAGGAAATGGTGGTAATTAAATGGATATACAGTCGCTCACAGTGAGGGTACACACACGTATACATGCATTCAAACAGACGCACATCAGATATCTGTATTTTGGTTTGTGTGGTGTTGGTCTTGTAGACACTGACTTCTCCTCTGGCAAAGAAAGGGAAAGATTCGCCTTCTCCTGAAGCAGCATCAAAAGCCAGATTTGAGGTAAATGTATATGTGTGTGTGCATGTGTGTGTGTGTGTGTGTGTGTGTGTGTGTGTGTGTGTGTGGTGTATGTAACTGGAAACTTACCTGTAGTATGTTAGTATCTTTTTTTTTCCCTGATTCAAAATCCTGGCATTCTTGTTTTTATTCTTGAAAAAAAGAAAGAGAGAAAGGGAAAAAACCCTGTTCTACTGCATGTGCAGTTCACATAATCAAATCTGAATCATTTTTCAATGTCCACTGTGAAAGCTTTTATATTCAGGGGGCTGTATAGTCTTACCAGAACCATGATCTCAGGAGGGAGGCACTTACACCCTATGACCTCTGTCATAAACAGACCAAAAAAAAACCATAAGCTTAAAAGGGCCATTACTGCTGTCAATTCTCCAGAAGGGACTCCCCATGTCAGTTTTAAGACTTGGTGCTGGCATGCTTTTACTGTGGCAGCGGTTTAACTTGAGATTTAAACGAGAGTTGGGCCTGAACTACACAACATGAGAAGAAAGAACTTCTTCACAGTGTTGTTTTGAAGAAGGCTATAGACTGCAAAATTATCGGCTCATATCATCACGTGTATGAGACTTATCAAGAAGAAAAAAGTCAGTTTTGTTGTTGTTGTTGTAATTTCATTATTAGTATTCCCAAAATTCACTGTGGTGTCCCCTTTTTTGACAACAATTTAAGGTTGCTTTCTGTATCATGGGCTGTTCAGCATGCACAGGGCTGCAACTTTCCAACAGCGTACATGTTGATAGCAAACAGAAAGTGGCTTGCTTGCTTGTCACTCTCAGAATGCGAATGCCTCTGTCCTTGACATGTTGATTAATGTTTCCTGGATCTGGTGCTTTGGCTTGTGTCAGCTAATTTGTCAGTTGACACAAATAAAGATGGAAGGGGTGGTCCCCTAGGGGAAAGACTTAGAAGGTATTTTCTATTAAAAAAAGTATTGATAGTTTTTATATCAAAAATCACCTCCACCCACTCTCTTACTTGTAGTAGAAGGAGCAGCTTTCCAGTACTAGTCACTGGAAGAAATCTTAACTTTTCGTAGGACTGTTACATACTCAAGAATGGCTCAGGTGTAATCACTTCAGCATATGCACTTACAAGTGCTTGTTCTCCAAGAGACAGACAAACTTCAAAATAGATTTAAACATGAAATGATGTATGAACAACAAACAGAGCGACACAAGCACAATTTCACACACGAAACATTACTTTTATATACAAGATAAAAATACATAAAATGTTTATAATTTCAGTGAAATACAGTCTGTCTTTGCTTGAGCTGGCCTTATTCCACATAATCTTGTCATGAAAATAGTTAATGTCTAGCTGACCTGAGTTGAAATTCAGCGGGTACAGGAGAACTTAGCTTGTTTTGGTGTTGCTAAGGAAGAGGTGCACAGACCTCTGCCCTTCTGTTGACGTCATCACTAAATGCAGGCATGCTGGTAAGGTGGTTGTCCATATGGCTAGGTAATAGCATGAATTATTGTTCCTGTGCTGGGGTGGCTATCATGGATGATAGGTCTGTGGAAATTACAGAATCTGGTTATGTAGATGAGTGGCTAGGATTCTGGCATTATGAGTCCTCAAACTTGCCCTCTGAACTTTCAGGAAAGTGCGAGGGCTCAGCTGGTAAAAATGAGAGTAACCTAAATGCATAACCTTTAGATGTTTTTGTCTCCGCTTTCATTTCTTCACTCAGGTTTTGAGTGGATTTTAACAAGTGGTGTGAGACAGTAGGAAAGTGCTAAACAAGTAAAGGGAAATAACTCTTTCAGTGGAGTCAAATGCTCGGTGGCATAATTAGGTACTAGAATACACTTAATCCAGGGACACGTGTAAATTAGACTATTTAGAGTCACCAACTATAAAGAATTCAGATGCTCAACAGTATTCATAAATTATCTTAACAGATTTTACCAAGGGTTGGCTTAAAGTTAACCTGTTAAAATATAGGGCATAAATTCAGTGCAAGCCTCGAGACTCAGAAAACTAGATTCAGCTAGTGTTTCTCTCTAGGACAGTTGGTGGGACTTGATGCAGGATCTCAGAGGACAAGGGATAAACATTCCTTTCTCTGGCATACACCTGTGTTGAGTTTTATACACTGAAAATGATTGTTTTCAGTCTTTTGGTCTGTGGTTGGCCCATGCAGTTTGGGGACTTGATCTCTCCTATTGTAGGGTTAACTTAAGCTAATCATTATGTTTCTCGTGTCTGTCTGATTGACAGTTTGTCAAAGTAACATGACATTCAAAGAATATGGTTATGGAAGGGAGTGAAGGGGGGTGGGGGTGGGTGGGTGAGGGGAGAAAAGTAGTCCTCTGAAAGGAGATGAACACTTCTCAACATGTACAGTGTGACATAAGGCAGTTTGCATTGATGTTGATGCATGAAGTCGTCGTCTGCCACATGCATGACATGTGTGGACTCACAAAATGTGTGAGGGAGTGTCATGACTGACAGTGTCCTTTATATGGTAATGTGTGTGGCTAAGGAAATACACGAGCGTCATGCAGACCTGCCAACCATTACGCATTTCGCGTAATTTATTACGCCCAAGTGATAATTCTTACGCCCTTACGCATTTAGCCAAAAAATTACGCATTGAAAGTTTAAAAAAAAAAAAAAAACGGACGAAAAAATCAGCTTATGTACAGATACGCACGGCGCCGTGCGTATAACCAGTAATCATCAAGAAGCGTTTCCGGTCATGCGCAGTTCGTTTCACCACCTTTACCATTCAGCGAAGTTGGCGTCTTTTTGAAGTTTTAGCTACGAAAATGTCGAAACATGGAGTAGAAAGTTTTGGACAAGATGCGAAAAAGAAAAAACTTGGTCAAAAGTTCCGAAAAGAATACTCAGAAAAGTTCCCCTGATACGACCTTCGGCTAAAGGTGTCACAGCTTTACATTTCCGTCCTTATTGAGACACTTAGTGAAAGGGCAAACAAACAAGGCTTTACACATTTGTAATCCAATATTTTTGTTGCTGTAGTCTGAGCAGAGGCATGTATCAAACTTGTGTACTACTTAACTATGGAAAATTAACTTCCCAGAAAGTGATGACGTCATTTTTGCACAATATTGTGTTTGTTGTCATTGTTCTAATATTGCCTGACCACTTGCGTACAAGCTTTCATGCGGCATCTATGTTATCTACAAGAAAATAAACCCAGTCGAGTTTGGTATTAAACGAATTGTTGGGAATTCGCCAATTCAGTCATCTCAATAGTGCAGATATATTAAATTTTTCATGACAATAACTAATTATCAAACCTACAGCCCCATTTGTAATGGCCGCTCAACCTTGCCGAACGCATTGCTGCCAGACCAGCTATGCACAGATGACATTCAGTTGGCCGAATACAGTGCGGTTAGCTGGCTGGTGGGGAGCGGACTGCAGAAAACATTCCTTTCCCTAACCTGCATTCACAGCTTGGTCTCTGCAGCTGTAAACTCCCCTGCGACTCAAAACTAAGTAACTTGCTCTGAACAGCCGTGGTGTAAATTGTGCACGGTGTACCACTTGCGAGTCGGGACTTCACAATTTCCCATGGCAGGATGGTGGATGTGAAGTCTCACCTTGAGTCACGCAAGCACACCGATTCCTCTAACGCGCCGAATTCTTCCAGCATCACACAGTTTTTTCAGACTGTAGACACCTCAAAAGAGGATGAAATTAGGAAAAGGGTAATTCGGGCTGAAGCATTGGTGGCCGGATTTTTCGTCGAGCACAACATCGCTCTTAGCGCAGCCGACCATGCATCCCAGCTTTTTAAAGAAGCGTTCTCGGATTCGGAGATCGCCAAACAGTTCAAGAGCGGTCGAATAAAGACAACACACATTGTAAGGACCCTTGTCATGGAAGCCTAAACTGCTGCTGCATCTCGACTGCAGAATGGACCGTTTGTGTTGAGAACTGATGGAAGTCAGGAGGAGGGGGGGGGGGGGGGGGGGGGGGGGGACAAATTCTTTCCTGGGGTGGTGCGATTCTTAAAACATGACACAATCGCCACTGAGCTGATAGCCAACCCCACATGCACAGAATCAGCAACAGGGGAGAACATTTTTTAGGTTATATATTTTCTTAATTTCATGTTCCCAGTTTCTCCATCTTCGAAGTCCCCCCTCCCCCCTCCCCCCTCCCCCCCCCCCTCCCCCCCCCCCCCCCCCCCCCCCCTCCCCCCCCCCCCCCCCCCCCCCCTTAAGTCCAAATCTTTGCCAAGTCATTACTATCAAGACAGTTGAGTTGTTGGCCTGCGCTTGTTTTTTTTTCCCCCCACTATTAGATTGTTCGTCTATGTATTTGTCTGACTTTATTCAAGTTTAAAAGGCTGTGCCAGTCTTGAATAAAAGTTACTTTGTGTTAGGTTTCCTTATGGGAGCAAACGTTACCCCACTTGTTTACTGTTTATTATTTACTGTTCCCTGCCTCATTTCATTTCCAATTTTTTAGGTTGTTTCCGGCGCACTATCAAGCCTTGGTGTGCCATGCCATGATGGTTTAGGGGATTTGTGTGTGTTTCCAGTGTATTCTACATTTTTATAGTTTGTAAAGATTTCTTGTGACACTTAAAAGAAAAAAAAAAAGAAAGCTTGTTTTTGTAGAAAAGTAAAGTTCACAAAAATTGTGCGAACAATTTCATCACATCATGTTTGTTTGAAAAAAGGTAAATGTCGCGCTTGATTACTCTTAGCTCTCAGAAATTACACATTTCTGCCTCACTGAGCTTCAATTCTTACTCATTGGTCTCTTATGGGGTTGTCAGGTCTGGTCATGACACTATTAGATAACAAGGAGAAAGAAAAAAAAAAAAGGGGGGGGGGGGGGTGTGATGACACATGCTAACAGCTATGTCAGATTCTCTGTATAACATTGTCATTGTCGTGTCCTATGATTATGTTGGCATGCAACAAAGCCAGACAGACAGATGTTGGAAATGAAGTGAGATAAAAGGGTAGGGAGGAAAGGGTGTTAAGAAATTGTTGATAAACTGATATTTCCAAGGACGGTGAGAGAGATAGAGAGTAGATGGTGGTGGTTGTTGAAATCATGTCACAGTGACTATCAATCAGTTATGTACTGGGGTTTTTTTGGCTCAAGTCAGCTCATTGGTCAGTCATCAGTCATGTACTGGGTACTTCAACTTGTGTCAGCTCAGTTAGCAGCTTATTAGTCATCTTTTATGTATGATGAGGATACTTCAGCTTGTGTCAGCTCTTGTCAGTAAACAAGAGTTATTCATGTACAGGAGTATCTAGGGTCATGTAGCTTATTTAATTCTCTGTCACTACGTACAGAAGTACTTCAGTTTGTGCCTGCTCATTTGTCAGCCAGTTGATTCACTGTTGGCCGTATACAGCGGTACTTTAGGTATCATGGCTTGTATTATTGGAGTAATTTCTCGATGAGAATTATCTTAACATTTCACCTACACCCTTCTCTTACGAGTGGTGGAAGGGGCAACTTTCCGGTACTAGTCACCAAAGAAATTTTTATTTTGTTCCGGGTCTTGGTAAAATACTGAAGAATGGCTCTGAAATAATTTTCCTCAGGCCTGTACTCTTAAAAGTACTTGTAGCACCAAGAGACAGAATTGAAGAGAGAAGTTCAAACATTCAACATTTGATAGAACTGACACAAGTTAAGTGCAATTTCACACATCAACTTTACTTGCTTACACATAGTTAAGTATTGGCATGTCACTTCAGTAGGCAAGGTTTTAGTTCTCATTGAACCACAAACAATGAGGGGCCCTTCCTCACTCCTACTTTACTTGCTTGCACTCTGTGCAGCAGCTTAAGTTGGCATACAGTGGGCCTGTCTAAGTTACACTGAATGCATCTGGTTGAGATACATCTACTTCGCTTGCATACACCCAGTGCAGTAGCCAAAGTGGTACTCATAGACAGTTTCTCACTGTTTCATCATAAAGTGAGGGTAAGGGTCTGATGGGTTTGAGTCCAGGTGGTTAGCTAACTTAGCTTATATCCGAGAGGGTAGTTTAGCTCTCCTGTGGCTGGTGACTGCTTCTCTTGGGTTGACTGGTTGTCTGGTGTCGCCCCGGTTTAAAGGGTAGCCATGGTGTCTGGCGTTCCCCGGCTTTTGGAGTAGTCCAGAGTAGGATTCAGCTATACTGTGTAGCATGACCAGGATCCCAGTTCTGCGATAAAGAGAACTTGGTCTGTAGGTGAGAATCTGATGGCTGGTTGGTCGAGTGCACACATTTACCCTTTGTTTCTATCTTTCAGAACAGGAGTGAGACGCAGCCAGCAAAGTTTTCTCTGTGGTAGAGTTTCTGCTATAACTATTAATCTCCACTTTTGTTTAAAGGCTCAGTTAAGCTTACAAAAGGGTTAGGAGACTGTAATACAATGTTACACAGTTTCAGTCAACAACTCTTCCATGTTTCTTATGAATTAATCACATTGACTTGGGCAAGTTGGGCTACACTTAGTCCAAGTACACATGTGGTGTAGACTTAAAGTCATACACTACAAATCATTCAACAATTACCAGTATTTGTAAATCAGCTTAGCAGTTTTTAACCTAGCACAGGCATACTGTTTTCCTGATCAAAATTAATCATTGAATTGTTATCTTAACAGACAGAATTGCATACTGGCAAAAGTCAGGGTGAACACAAAGAATAGTGGTTAGACTATTAACAAAGAATCATAACCACCGGGAGGGAGATTTGGCCATATGATGGCAATCAAAGTACTACACAGAATAATCATTAATCAGTTTGATAAATGTCTCTAAGCATTGGTACAAAGTTACAATGTTAACCCACACAGCATACGTAAAATCAATACATAGATTCGAAAATGTAAAACAGAGTTCCAACTCACTTTTCCTGGGAATGAACCAGTAAATGACTTGAGACCAAGGAGGGTACCAGGAGTTTACCAGGCTGTCTCTAGTCGTCCCTTTGTCTTTCGCTGTTCTGATCTACAGGCAGTCTTGAGGGGTCAGTGAAGTTGCGACTATCATACTATGTGTCTTGTATATGTATTCTAAACTGCCAAATCAGGTTTCTGCTCTGGGTGACAAGGTGTCAGTCACACCAGGAGTGAGAGGGGGAGGGATCTAGTCTTATCACCATTCGCCTTGGAAATTGTTTGAACCTAATCGGCACCGGTTAATTTATGCGTCCGCACAGGCGAATGCGAATTTAGACCGTCGCGGGGAAAACACATTGACATAATTTACCAGAGGTGTGCGGTACACATGAAAGAAAGGAGGGGGGGGGGAGGTGGCGGTGGTGGAGTGAGCGGCAACATGCCTTAACATGCCTTTGTGTCACGGGATAGAAGGGGGGGGGGGGGGGGGGGGGGGGTGAAGATAGCGCCGGGAAGGGGATGTGTGTGAGACGGGCCATTGTTACAATGCAATGTAAATTTTACTGCATCGTAGCTGCTCAGAGTGGGGAAGGAGGATTAAGAGGGGAAGGGAGGCAGGCCATTAGGAATGACTTGGAGCGCGGCACGACGTAATTTTCTCTTGTACGAGATAGCGAAGTCGGACGGCTCACACTGTTCTCAGAGAGAGAAAAGGGGGTGGTGGGAGAGTGGGCATAGATTTGAAATCTATTCTTTGGTTTGGGGTTTGAGTGGGACCGATCAGATGGATTTGTCAAGCGTTTCGTTACAGTACATCTTGTCTTGCATCAGCTCAATTTGTCAGCTAACTCAGGTCATGTACAGGGATACTTTGGCTTGTTTCAGTTAATTTAAGAAACAATTTCCTAGACATAACTGGAAAAAATCAAGGAAAATTAAAGTAATTATTTCCATGGCCACAAACTACAAGAAATCAAAACACACAACACACACACACACACACACACACACACACACACACACACACACACACACACACTCATACACACACTCACACACACACACTCACACACACACACACACACACACATACACACACACACATACACACACACACACACACACACACACACACACACACACCTCACACTCGCACACACACTCGCACACACACACACACACACACACACACACACACACACACACACACACACACTGCACATTTTAGTGACGCTGAAAAGGTCCTGACATTTTCACAGAAAGAGAAAAAAAAAGGCAGATTATCATAGTAGAATAGCATGAGCGTTAACCCCTTCACTGCCACATTTGAATAAATGTATGCCAGGTAAGATTTAGCTTTTTGGGGTAGGTTCAGTAAAAAGGTTACTGCTAACTTATTTCTTGACAGATCTCTCTGATTTTTGGCATGTTTTGTTGTTATACATTTGTCTACAATGTTCTGTCAAAATGACTTGATTATGATAGCAGAAATCGACATAATTTTTAAAAAATTATAAAAGATAACAGATTTCGAGTATACACAAACACGTTGTGCTAAACAAAATCAGTCAGAACACTGAAAAAGTGGTCTTCCTATTTATTCAACATCAGTACTAACACGTGACAGTCATGTAAATCCCATGGAATGTTATTCTTGATGACAATCTGCTCATAATTGGGGGTACTATTTTTTAGATAAAAAGGGGCATAATTATGCTTTTTACAGTATGTTAACTAACATGTGCATTGCTAATCCATTTATTGAGTTATTTGTTGGATGAATTACTTCCTTATACCCTTCTTTTACAATTTCACATCATTCTTATTTGATTTTATTAGTAATAATGATACTGCACACTAATAACATGTGATAAAACAGTTTTTGTTTTGTTTCAGTTTGAGAGTTTTAGAACAATTCAGCACATAAAAGCCCACTAAACAGCAAAAATACCTTTTGGTGTTTGTTCAACAACATTACAAACACTTGGGATTCATATTGTTCTCAATTAATGTCCCTCTGTGTAATGATCTGTATATTACTGGGGGTACCCAATTCTACGAGAAAGGGGCATGATTTGGGGTAGGTTCAGTACCTCCATCTCTGCTTATTTATTTGTTGACATATGAAAAACCCACACACACATTGTCTCCATTTGTTATCATACAAAACACTGTATGAACTGTGTTCGAGTTTCTGAACATACTTACTGCCATGCTGTTCTATATAGGAATCCAGCTTGGTCTTCTTTCACTCATGGCACTCGGTCTGGTCACAGCATTGACAAAATCATGAACACACACACAGGTGAGAAAAAACAACAACCAGTGTAGATTGGAATAATAAAGTTCCTGGAACTTTTCATGCAGATGATCCAGAATGGGTGGAATCTTGTAGAGCGGTCGTATCCTGGATCACCTTGCACTGACATGGCTGCATTGTCGTTGAAATGCAATAATTGAAGAAGAATCTGAAATACAGAATAAAGGTTTCAAGATAAGTAAGCAGACCCACATTTGGGAACACACACACACACCCACACACACACACACACACACACACACACACACAAAACACACACACACACATCACACACACACACATACATACACAAACACACACACACACACACACACACACACACACACACACACACACACACACACACACACGTCTACATATACACAAACACACACTAACAGTATCACACACACATGAATGTGAAAACACCACAATGGTGGTACACACACAAAAAAAAAACTGGTGTGGATGAATGCTTCTGTGCTTTACAAAATGAACAAACTTGTATGGAAAACTTGCATACAGAAATAAATAATGCTTATGCGCACATGTGCGCACACAGATGCACACAAATACACACACATACACACACACACACACACACACGCACACACACACACACACACACACACACACACACACACACACAACACACACACACACACACACACACTCTCTCTCTCTCAGAGTCCCACCTATCCATACAGTCATCATTTGCCATAATTTTGTGATCTCAGTAGGAAATAGGGCAAAGAAGAGAAATATAGAAAATAAATAGTGGAGGAATGAAGAATCAAGTAGCACCCAACAAAAAAAGAGGAAAAAATAAAAGAAAAATAGAGCTGCTTGCCTGAATGTGGTTTCTGATCATGAAGGAACTGAAGACTGGAACTCTGTACAGCCGAAACTCTGTACAGCCGAAAATTGGCACAGTTGACTTTCAGACCAGGAGTCCCAGTGAAAACAACAGCAAGGTTGGGGGGCTGTGCATCTGCTTTTTGCCATTCTTTGATCAGCTGTTGCTGACCACGCCCCATGCCATGCCCCTGGCCACTTCCACTGGACCCTAGCTGTCGTCCTGAGCCCTACCACATCCATGACCCGTCCATTCATGACAGGAGGGGGTTCAGTGCTCGGTGATGGCACGGGTTCGGCTATTTCCGCTTCGTCACCCTCGCTAACGGCGTTTTATTCACTGCTGTCGTGTGGAACGAACAGTGAAGCCACGTCATCACCAGCACGTCTCCTCTCATCGCTATTATCAGGATCAGATCCTCAGAGGTCTTCTTCACCACTATCTTGATCATTTAGAACGTCATCTAAAACATCAAGCGCAGTGTAACGCTTCAAAACGGGATGCGTTGTTGAAGTGCTAGACTGAGCTGCCATCTTGAGTATGGTAATCGGCTGTTACCTCTCAACTCGCGATTTGCATGTCCTATGGTCAGTGGCCGGTCGCTTGAAGGGAAAGAACCCTTTCTTTGACATCAGTAGAAGAGGTGGAAACAAGTTAGACCGTCGTCTCCAGTTTAGATATTTCCTCTTTCCATGACGAAGTTACCCTGAGACACACTCGTGTACGGGCGTAATGATTTTTGGTTTTCACCATGAGTGGCACTCGTTCCAGGCAGGGAATGGGTTAATTGTCATATTAATCATATTAACGTCTCTGGGTTAATGTTTTTAAAAGGAAACTAAACTGGCAAATTACCTGTCATGACTCGTGTTAGAATGCTTGGACTTTGCAGAGGCAATGAATATGTTTTTATAGAAAATACTTTTCATGAACTGCAGTAATGTGCAGCCTTATGATGGACAGGTTTTGTGCTGTTTTGGCTGAAGGTATGTTAGTGAAAAATAGTTGTTTGACTGTGTTGGAGAAAACACTGATGTCAGATTTTTATATCTGAAGGAATTACTGTAAAAAAAAAGTTTGAAATTATGTGACTTCATTGACTCTGTTCTGCTGTGGATGTGGCCTCTGTCTTAATCGTTGTCCATATCTAAGCCTCTTGTGACCTCATGTTAACGTGTTTAGCCAGAAAGTGGTGTCCTGACAGAAAAGAAATGAGGGGAAAGGTTTGCTTGATTCGGCCTTTTGATTGAGCAGTTGTTGTTGTAAGTAGAAGATTGGTTTTTTTAGTGTAAGTTCAGAATAGGCCCTCTGGCCGTGTGATGACAGTGGAAGGGTTGGCTGTAAATGTTAGATCAGAACAGCATCCAGGCCCATAAGATGGGCAGTTATTATTGTCAATAGGGAAGCTTAATCATTAGAGTCCTATCAATATTAGATCAGAACAGGCATCTGGCCCTAAGACTGGGCACTTACTGTCTGATGGGTGACATGTTGAAGGCCAGATATTGATAGCTCCCTGAGGACTGCTGGCACTGGGAGTGCAACAGAGCACAAATTGGTGGTTGTGTTTGGGAGAGAGGGAGTGCACACTGTAGGACTGATGTCACTGAAGGGATGTGGAACAGGGTGCAGTAACCCCAAAGCAATTTAAGAGTCCCATACTGGGGAGCTACCTGTTAATATAGCACCAGCCACACAATAAGCATGTTGCAGTATTGTTTTAGAGTCTGGGACTACCACAGTTACATTCTTAAATATCCTCTTTGAACCTGTTTAGCTATTTTTTTGGTAGATATTAATAAATGAAAATGCAGTGGTCAATTCAGTGCATGAACTGTATTGATAGATGCTTGTTACATTGTCATTAGTCTTAAGGATTGTTTCTTTTTCATGAACTGTATTGATAGATGCTTGTTACATTGTCATTAGTCTTAAGGATTGTTTCTTTTTCATGAACTGTATTGATAGATGCTTGTTACATTGTCATTAGTCTTAAGGATTGTTTCTTTTTCATGAACTGTATTGATAGATGCTTGTTACATTGTCATTAGTCTTAAGGATTGTTTCTTTTTCATGAACTGTATTGATAGATGCTTGTTACATTGTCATTAGTCTTAAGGATTGTTTCTTTTTCATGAACTGTATTGATAGATGCTTGTTACATTGTCATTAGTCTTAAGGATTGTTTCTTTTTCATGAACTGTATTGATAGATGCTTGTTACATTGTCATTAGTCTTAAGGATTGTTTCTTTTTCATGAACTGTATTGATAGATGCTTGTTACATTGTCATTAGTCTTAAGGATTGTTTCTTTTTCATGAACTGTATTGATAGATGCTTGTTACATTGTCATTAGTCTTAAGGATTGTTTCTTTTTCATGAACTGTATTGATAGATGCTTGTTACATTGTCATTAGTCTTAAGGATTGTTTCTTTTTCATGAACTGTATTGATAGATGCTTGTTACATTGTCATTAGTCTTAAGGATTGTTTCTTTTTCATGAACTGTATTGATAGATGCTTGTTACATTGTCATTAGTCTTAAGGCTTGTTTCTTTTTCATGAACTGTATTGATAGATGCTTGTTACATTGTCATTAGTCTTAAGGATTGTTTCTTTTTCATGAACTGTATTGATAGATGCTTGTTACATTGTCATTAGTCTTAAAGGTCTACTTTAGAGGTTTTCGATAATTGGTCAGCTTATGCAGAATATGAAATGTTTGATAAATTGGTAAAATAAACATCCGATTCGCTCCCGATCACACGAAATCGATCCGCGAAAGTGTGCATTTTCACCTGTAATCAAGAAAACGGGAGGTAATCAACTAAATCTTGGCATGGCTTAACTGCTCTTGGATATGACGTCAACTGATGGACAGCGATGGCGACAGAAAGCGATTCTGATGGTTCTTGCACGTCTTGCTCGAACTTAATTTATCATGTGAAAGCAGTGACTATGATTGCGACAGCCAGTGTGACTCTGGAGATGTTTCTGCAAGGCCTTTACCTTATCAGTTTGAACCGGATGGTTCCGAATTCGAAGAAGAAAGTGTGGCAGAAGGAGATGATCACGATGATGTTTTCGGACTCAGTCGTTTGTTCTCCTCTCAGAGGTAAGTGAAGTAGGCTAAGAATTAAATTATTATTAATATCATGTCATATATTATATCATGGCGCATGCTTTAAATAGCCCTTTGCCTGCTCTGTAGGACAACTCTTTTTTTATTTTTAATATTGACTTTTTTTTGGACGGATAGATTTCAGTTTAAATTAGATTCTGGTTGTTGGCAAGCCAAAAAGATTTAGAATAGAAGTCGTGCAAGCAGGCCTATCTAAGCGTTTTTATTTATTTATTTAAAAAAAAATTATTTGCAAGTTTGTGTTGTCTCTAATCATCATGTGTCATTGTCTGTGCGACCATTTACAAGTGTGTAGCACTAGGGGGTGTGTATAAATGTTTTAATCACTAAGCTGGAACATTTCTAGTTAAAGAAAAAGGAAAAGTTGTGTTACTTATTTCTCAAAGAGTGATTTAAAAAAAAAAGTGATACATGCAAAGAAAACTTGTTTTCTTTACTGGGAAAACTGTCAAGAGATGGTTAAACCAAGGAAAGGTCGAGGCAGTGTTAATGGTAGTACTACTACCAGTACCAGTCCGCCTCCGGCTTCAGCACGAAGCAAGTACTACATGTGTTTAAAACCATCGTGTGATTCAGCCGTTGAGGATGATGAAAAAGGAATTGAGTGCCATGACTGTAAACAATGGTGTCACTTTGGTTGTTCAGAACTGACCCAGTCAGAATTTGACTTCCTATGTGAGTCTGACAAAACATACATTCAGTGGATTTGCCCCCAGTGTGTTCAAGGTAAAGGTATGAAAAGGGATGCGAAAGATGACAAACTTGACCACTTGATCGCAAAGATTGAAGCCATGGAGAATAAATTGGTAAAACTTGAAACTGGATACACAGGTGAGTCCTTAGATCAAAAAATAGAGAAGGCTGTTGAGAGGAAATTGGCAGAGGCTCTGGACGAAAGGGGAGAGATTGAAAAAAGAAAATTAAATGTGATTGTAGTTGGAGTGAGAGAGAGTGATGAAGTTAGTCAGGAGGACAGAGAAAAAGAGGATTTGCTGAGGGTAAAGAAAATGCTAGAAAAGATTGATGCCAAACTCAAAGATGAATCTGTTTGTGAACCAGTAAGACTCGGGAAAAAATCTGACAAACCGAGGTTACTTAGATTCAAGATTGGTTCTGAAAAAGGGAAAGAAATAATACTGAGGAATTATGGTACCTTAAACCAGGGAAAACAAAGAGAGGAAACAATCTATTTCAATCCAGACTTCACCCCGTTCAGAGGCAGAGACACAGGGAATTGAAGAACTTGCTTGAAACCAAGAAGAAGGAAACGGGGAGAAAATTACTGGATCATAAGAGGTGGGAAAATTGTTAAGAGGCTGGCCAGTGGTGCTGGAGCAGGTGGGGGGGGGGGGGGGGGGGGGGGGGGGGAAGCAGTGACTGAATGTGAATGAAAATGTACATAGTTTAAATATTGATCAAGATACATTTTGTTCAAATAGTTGCACCGTAATTTATTCAAATCTGGATAGTTTCTTGAACAAGAAGAGCGAGTTATTTTCATTGATTCAAGAAAAAAATGCGAGTGTGATTGCGTTAACTGAAATTAAAGCTAAACGACAGTTGGATATAAACATGCCTGAGTATTGTATTCCTGGTTATGATTGTTTTATGAATAAGGACCCCATTCTAGGGGTAGCATTGTATGTAAAGCATTCCCTTCATGCTCAACCTTGTGATGAACTAAACGAACATGTGTTTCAAGAGAGCGTGTGGTGTTATTTTTCAGCAAAGGACAATAAAAAAACTGTTACTTGGATGTATGTATAGAAGTCCTAGTTCATATGCTGAGAATGATACTAAACTTTTGGATATTTTACATTCAGATATTATTAAAAAGTTCGATCACGTCTGTATAATGGGAGACTTTAATTATCCAAGAATAAACTGGCAAGAACCCTCGAAGGAAAACGAAGTGCTTGTGGAAGCAGTTAATGATACATATCTGATTCAGTCTGTTCGCAGTCCAACTAGAAGAAGAACAGGACAAAAACCTAGCTTGATTGATTTGATTCTTGTAAACGACGATAACCTGATATCTGACATTGAACACCACAGTCCAGTTGGGAAAAGCGATCATGATGTGCTGATATTTGATGTATATATCGCAATTGAGGACTGTGACAAGCAAAGCAAACATCATAAATATAATTATGCAAGAGGGAACTACAACAAAATGAGAGAGGATCTTAGAAAGGTTGACTGGACTGAGTTAGATAGCTTAGATGTGGAAACATGTTGGTCAAATATAAGAAATAAAATTCAAGAAGCAGTGGATTTATATATACCCAAAATTGGAAGTAAAGGTAACAAAAATTTAAGACCAAAGTGGATGAGGAAATCTGTATTAAAGAAGAAAAAGAAACACCCGAAAGTGCTGGGGAGGACCCAGAGAAGCACTGTCTTCGCCTGCCTTTAGAGCAGTCCTGTACCACCCTTGGAGGCCTGCGCTGTGTTGACGATGGGTACAGGCACGCACAGGACACTCCATTAAGATATCAAGGGACATAACTGCTCCTGAACAGAGGTAAATTAGACTACAGGATGCAGCTCATAACAGCCTTAAAGTAGCATCCCCATGGGTGTACCAGCCCGTATTTCATGACTGCAGAGCCCACCGGCGAAAAACACCACCCTCCAGCTGCCGAGCACACCCACAGACCCAACCACCCCTGCCCACGGACAGATGAAGACAGTTGCCACTCCAGACACAGCCAAGCTTTCGCCATACGGTCTTATGTGCCTCAAGAGAGAATCCAAAGTTGTAGTCTTTCCCACTGTCAACAGGACTTTCCCTGTGGTCAGTGGGTCTTTCCTCACCGTCACTGGACCTTTCTCCAGGGTCAGCCTAGTTAAGGCAAAGAAGAAAAAGAAACACCCGAAAGTGCTGGGGAGGAACCAGAGAAGCACTGTCTTCGCCTGCCTTTAGAGCAGTCCTGTACCACCCTTGGAGGCCTGCGCTGTGTGACGATGGGTACAGGCACGCACAGGACACTCCATTAAGATATCAAGGGACATAACTGCCCCTGAACAGAGGTAAATTAGACTACAGGAGGGCAGCTCATAACAGCCTTAAAGTAGCACCCCCATGGGTGTACAACCGTATTTCATGACTGCAGAGCCACCAGCGAAAAAAAACACCACCCCCCAGCTCCCGAGCCACCCCACAGACCCAACCACCCTGCCCACGGACAGATGAGGACAGTGCCATCCAGAACACCCAAGCTTTCCCCATATGGTCTTATGTGCCCTCAAGAGAGAACCCAAAAGTTGTAGTCTTTCCCCACTGTCAACAGGATTTTCCCTGTGGTCAGTGGGTCTTTCCTCACCGTCACTGGACCTTTCTCCAGGGTCAGCCTAGTTAAGGGCCCAAGAAGAAAAAAAAAACACCCGAAAGTGCTGGGGGGACCCAGAGAAGCACTGTCTTCGCCTGCCTTTAGAGCAGTCCTGTACCACCCTTGGAGGCCTGCGCTGTGTTGACGATGGGACAGGACGCACAGGACACTCCATTAGATATCAAGGGACATAACTGCTCTAAAACAGAGGTAAATTAGATACAGGATGCAGCTCATAAACAGCCTTAAAGTAGCACCCCCATGGGTGTACCAGCCCGTATTTCGGGACTGCAGAGCCACCGGCGAAAAAACACCACCCCCCAGCTGCCGAGCACACCCACAGCCCCGTCCCCAACCCACCCTGCCCACGGAAGATGAAGACAGTGCCACTCCAGACACAGCCAAGCTTTCGCCATACGGTCTTATTCCCCTCAAGAGAGAATCCAAAGTTGTAGTTTTTCCCACTGTCAACAGGACTTTCCCTGTGGTCAGTGGGTCTTTCCTCACCGTCACTGGACCTTTCTCCAGGGTCACCCTAGTTAAGGCAAAGAAGAAAAAGAAACACCGAAAGTGCTGGGGAGGACCAGAGAAGCACTGTCTTCGCCTGCCTTTAGAGCAGTCTGTACCACCCTTGGAGGCCTGCGCTGTGTTGACGATGGGTACAGGCACGCACAGGACCTCCATTAAGATATCAAGGGGAAAAAAGCGATCATGATGTGCTGATATTTGATGTATATATCGCAATTGGAGGACTGTGACAAGCAAGCAAACATCAAAAATATAATTATGCAAGAGGGAACAAACAACAAAATGAGAGAGGATCTTAGAAAGGTTGACTGGATGAGTTAGTAGCTTAGATGTGGAAACATGTTGGTCAAATAAAAGAAATAAAATTCAAGAAGCAGTGGATTTATATATACCAAAATTGGAAGTAAAGGTAAAAAGAATTTAAGACCAAAGTGGATGAGGAAATCTGTATTAAAGAAAATTAAAAAAAAGTACAATTTATAAAAGATTTTTGATCACACAAGATGGTATAGATTCCCAAAAATTATATCAAGTTAAGAAATGAATGTTTTTGAGAGGTGAGAAAAGCGAAAAAGAGACTATGAGCTTTAAAAATTGCAAAAAAATAGTAAGAGAATCCTAAATGCTTCGGGAAAATATGTCGCTCAAATTGAATGTCAACTCTTCAATTAGCCCCCTGAAAAAAGAAGATGGTAATATTGCAGTTAGTGATAATGATAAGGCGAGGTGCTAAAATAAATTCTTTTCTAGTGTATTCATACAGGGAAAATATTGAAAATGTTCCTGAAATTGACAGCGTCTTTATTGATGGAAAAACTCTGTGTGATATAGTCATTAACCATTAGGGGTTTAAAAGAAAAATTAAGTAAATTGGGGACGTTGCTAAAGCTTCTGGTCCAGATGGTTTACCAGCTAGGTACTAAAGGAGTTATGTGTTAGAACTAGCAGTGCCTTTGTGTGTGCTGTTCAATAAATCAATAAGTGAAGGAGTGGTCCCCGTGATTGGAAGTTTGCAACTTTAACTGCTATATTTAAAAAGGCACCAGGTCTGACCCAGGAAATTATCGCCTGTAAGTTTGACTTGTTTTCCTTTGCAAAGTGTTTGAGTCATTTGTGAGAGATGCAATAGTAACATATGAATGATTTTTCCTTATATTCAGATTGCCAACATGGATTTAGACAGGGTAAATCTTTTATGACACAACTTTTTAAGTAATGGAAGATTTTACAAATATGATCGATGAGGGGGTTGCTTTTGACGTAATTTACTTGGATTTTAGGGAAAACTTTTGACTCTGTGCCCACTACCGATGTTAAAAAAATTAGAAGGTTATGGGATTTAAATGGGAATATATACAACTGGATTAAGAGTTTTCTTTTAAACGAGTACAAAGGGTGAAAGTTGGAAATAATTATTCTTAAAATATAGTGTTGTAAGCGGTATTCGCAGGGAAGTATTCTTGGACCTATTCTGTTCACAGTTTTTATAAATGACCTGCCAGAATGTGTAATTAGTTTATGTAAAATATTTGCAGATGATACGAAAATATATGATTCTGTAAGTAACCATTTAATTACAAGATGATATTGATAATCTAATTAGTGAGTGAAAACTGGAATTTATATTTTAAACCAGTTAAATGCAAGGTTATACATTATGGAAAAATAATCCGGATTTCTATATATGAAATATAATGATGCGTCTCAGATGTTGATTCCGTTTCGAAGAAAAGATCTTGGTGTATGTTTGATAGCAGTCTGAAATTTGACAAGCACATAAACGTGTAATGATGAAAGCAAATAAAATGCTCGGCATAATCAGAAGGTCTTTTTCTATTTTGGGTACTGAAGTTTTTACATTAATTATAAGGCATTAGTTAGCCCCACCCGGAGTATGGAAATGTGATATGGAGCCCTTATTTAAAAAGGCAATCAGCAAGTATTGAGAAAGTACAAAAAAAGAGCCACCTTGTCAATTAAGGAATTCAAAAATGTTAGCTATGCAGATAGATTGCGAGGTTAAATTTACCATCGTTAAAGTTCCGACGAATAGGGGAGACTTGATTGAGACTTACAAGTATTTAAGGGATTAACAGTACAAATTTTTAACACATTTTTTCAACTAACCACTAATCAAATTACAAGAATTCTGATAACAAAAATCCAAATTAAATTTGTCGCCTAATATTAGAAAATTTTCATTTAGTAAGAGTGGCACCGTATTGGAACAACTACCTGCACACATTTAAAAAGCAAAAGATTTGAATACTCTAGAGAACAGGAAAGGGGCATTCTAATCACCCCAGCCCTCACCTTTGGTTCGGGCTAGGGCGACCTAGAATGCCCCTTTTCCTGTTCTCTGACAAGTAAGACTTCAATAACCAAAAAATACGATTATCTACAAACTTAAATACTGTGTAGGGTTATCCTTTTTCAAAACTAATTTACTAAACTTTTCAGATTTTAGTTTTTGTTAATCCTGTGATTTTTTCCATGGTCATTTCATAACATCATTTTCCGCAGCAAAACATTCTTCAAATGAGTCTCTGTCTTTCATGTGAAAAATGAACACAACAGTCTTTTTAACTGTTCTCTAAAGTCCTTTTAAACCGAGTTTATATTTCTGGCATAAAATCCACTACACTTACCCATCAATGTCTTCCGCTGAAAGCCACTTTGGACAAATTGTTTCTCATTTTAACTATATCTTCTGCCGAACAGTCATCTATAATAAAGAGTGTTTAGCGTTCCTTCAAACACTTTTATAAAAGTATTCTAACACTCACTCAGTTTAGTGCTAGGTTTAACTAAATAAACGTCATTGTCCTGGTCATATAAACCTTCTATCAAGATAATGCTTTGTTCCTTTTAAAAGTGTTGGACTAGAAATTAACAATATGGTCAAAATTAAAGCGAAAACTGTTTGTAATAAGTCTAGGACAGAATATTGTTTTTTCCACAACCAGCTGCCCACAAATCATTGAACAAAGAGGTGATTTTATCATAAAGTTTAACTGCTCCATAGTTTTTATAAAACAGAATTTAATCTAATTCCAGTATTATTTTTATCATACTCTCCGTCAAAACTGTTCAGTATAATAAGAACCCTATGAGGCCCTAAATGTGTAAGATTATTCCAATTCAGTTCTTAATATTTGTTCTATTTAAGTCAACATTGATTTTGTTGCATGTTTGTTATGATCTTAATATACCTGCCTATTGTTAAGAACGACGATTGTAACGTTAAGACGATTAAAAACGTCTAAAGTTTTGCCAGCTAATATTAATGCATTCCTTTTTATACGGTCGTCACAACGCCCACAACCCCGCCCCTCTCCCACATTCTTTAAAGACAGAAATTTCAAATATTATTGTGAACGTGTCTCCTAAATTTCTGCTTGGAAGGGAAGAACTGTAATTTTGTTAGAAGCCTTTTTTTACAACTTGAGATTCTTTTCTGTTGAGGATGTACTGTTTTTTTTTCCCATAAGGCGTTTATTTTATATCAATTTCTTTCCGACTATTGTCCCTCCGGCATAAGACTTTGCTTAATGGGCCAGAGTTTAATGCTTTTCTGAAACTTTTTTGACGGCCTAAAATATGTAAATGGCTTATGATTTCAAATTTTTATGTCCCATTCTAAAATGTTTCTAAAGTGCATTTTGAGGTCAAGTTTCGAACTATTTTTTATATCATACTGCCAACATTATTTGCTTCAGATTGCGCGCAGATGTTGCTAGTTTAGGAAACTTTTTGTTGTCGCTAACTCTTTGCGTTTATAACACCATCTTTAGTGTACATCAGAAACCATACAAAAGCGCCTATCTCACCGTTCTGTTCAAAGTCCGCAACGTCTGCAAGGTCCTTTTAAATTCTAAGGTTTATACACCTTTCAGCCGCTAATGTAACTCCCGTTCTTCTGGTCCACGGCGACACTGTTTAGTACAACTAATAATTTTATCTCCAAAACAATGTGCAGGTTATCACAATTTCACAACTTTTTCCCCGCTTTGTCTGCGATTTTTAATTAAAATATCCGACCACTCCCACAAACTAATCTTTTAAAACTGTAACTTAGTGGAATTGTTAATAATTCATAATCGCAATATGCAGCTTTTCCCTGAACTGAAGAGCTCTTAAATCAATGAGGGCCTTCCATCATATAATTTCATCATTGCTCAGCTATCCAAAATGAAACATAGAGTAATGAATGTAATGCAAGAATCGACGGATTTTCTCTACCCTCATAAGTAGTTTTGTTTGGTGTAACTCTAAATCTATAATTGTCCAGCTGCAAAGCCTAACATTTAACTAGCTCTTTATCAAAATAGTAAATGCTCCCTACTTCTTCAGGCTTGAATGTTAACATTTGTTTTTAGATTTGCATTGTTAAGTTTATAGAAATGTCGAAGTTACTCATTGCTTCTTTTAGCGAGCAAAACCCGTAATAACCATAATCAGGTTTATTGTTAACTGGCTTACCGTTTGGCCCCTTTTTTGTCAACTTTTTATAACCTATTATTCTCCTTGGCTTTGCATATATTAAACCGATACGACTTTGTAGAATATTTCATAGAGCGCGGCGCGTGGGCGGGCGGGCCGTTTTGTTCCGCATTCGTTATCAACTAGCATGTTCTAAAAAACGAAGGACGGTCTTGGGATGTATGATACAAACATTTTTTTTAAAAACGAAAATAAAAATGAGATGCATTTAAAATATACTGATGCAAAAAAATCTGTTGGCCGCACTAAACGATCCTTAAAAATATAAAAAAAAATAAAAATAACACTGACAGCCCGTGACATTGCAGTTGACCCAGACTAACACTTTTCATAAAAAGGTTAGTACTCCCAATTAAGCAGATATCTTAACGCCCCCTGTTAAAAAAGACTACATCGGCAAAAGTGTGGTTTTAGTCATCCGATTTTGCAGTTTATCAGAACCAGTTTAACTTTGCTGTGTTTTTGTGCATCAACTGGGTGTGGATTGTCGTAAATTTGATGCACTTAAATCCATCCTAATCCTTTGTTAGGTCATGTATAGATTCATTTCTATACACATTTAGAGACGTATTTAGACTGAACTGCAAAGCACCATTACTAATGACAAACCGTTTAATCCATTCAAGCAAACAGAATAACATGAAGGCTTTTGAAGGAACTGTCCCTAAAGGCGAAGCTGAATTCAATAATAAGACCAAGACAGACATTAGACAAAAGTCAGATCTTAATCTGGCTTAGCACCCCCATATTAATGGGTGGGGCGTGCACATAACGAATAAGTATGATTTGAATCCTCCATACACATCTACTACTTACAAGGCAACAGGCTGTTTCACCCTTCGGGTCCATATAGCCAGAGCATAAAACAGCATGGACAACATTTAACTTAAGACGACTTCTAATGGGCCTAACTAAAAGCAGGAATAGAACGATAAATGAACACTATCGTACTTACGGTTTGGTGGATTTGCTAGTTCACAGCACAGTGCAAGATCGAGCATAACTGATCCTTCACTGGCTTTGATGCACAAAAACAATATTAGCAAATTTTAGAGGACGCAATAATTCTACAGTTATTTACCTTCAAGTATAAAAATGTACAAGATGTTATAACAATACGCAAGATCAAAAGTAGACATTGCTGTTGGCACAGGTGTTATACATGCTACCTTCTGACCTCATACTCCAGGTAGGAACAATAATGAACTACAACAATGAAATTCTTGTTGGCGGAAATGAACAGAAGGTTGGACCAAAAGCGACATAGAAAATTCTGAGCCAGTAATTATTGCAAGCAGTAAAAAAACAAGATGAATCCCCCAGAATAAGTCATCCAATCCCCGCGGGCCCAAAGCCCAAAGGCCCATTGAAGACTCAGCAAAGCTCGCGGACTCTGTTCGCGAAGTTCAAAAAAAATGACCACGAATATGAAAAACAGCGCTTGTTCTTGTATTAACGGGCCTAGGAATTACTCGGGTCTTTATTTTACTAAATTTAACCCAACTATTAGCAGAACTAATGCCCATAATGCTCGGCCATAAAGCCAACTACTTTCTTGCAGTAGACAAAAGCCAGCTAACAATACCTCCTAATATACCAGTAAAGAAGTGCCAATAGCTTTACCATCTAATTTTTTTTAATAAACTCGCAAGATGATCCAAGCTGTTTTTTTACCCATGATTTTATCAGGGGGTGATGAGGCGATGGTGGTGGAGGCACTGGACTTTGACCAGCCCGCCGCCTGTATAGCCAAACACCAGTGTGCTTAATATTGCAAATCCTATAAGGCTGTAATAAAGATGCTTGCTAATGTGACTCCCCTGCTTCTTCTAAACATGGTTCGTATTCTTTCTTCTGCTAGGTTGTGTCTTCATAATAAAATTCTTTGGATAGATTTCCTCTTATTCTGCCACTTGAGTTCGTAATTGTTCTCGTTAGTAGACAACACTTCTAGTCTTGCTGATCTCTCCTTGTTCAGATCATTTAGTCTTTGGGTTTCTTTCTTTAATATCAGGCCCTAAGTTGGTGTGGCGTCAATCAGCCTCAACGGTTTTTTCTTTTTTCACTTTTTATATGCCATCTAATTCACCCAGTTTTGCTAAATAGTTTTGTTAATTCGCTCTACTAATGGCTCTTAAAGCATGATCAAGGGCCGCTATTTCTCGCATGGGTAGTGGTGAGTCGTGTATAGTCTTTAATGCTGTTTCTCTGAAAAACTGGATTCTGCTTCTATTGCATTTTATTATGTTCATCTGCCCGATTGATTAATTTCTTTAAGTTCCTGTTTTTGTATTGGTTAGACTGGTTGGAAGTTTCTTGCAGGGTGTTTTGGAAGTTTAGCAACTGCAATCCCTATCTAATTTTTGGTTTTAGCAATGCCAAGGCGATTTGATCGCTCACATCACACTGAGCCTTTGTCTAATTGTATCCCATGGCTAAAAACTGATGAGATCTGGTTTAGTTGTAAGCCGAACAGATTCTCCTTGGTCGCAAATCCTCACAAACACATGGTCATCTTTTACTTCAAAATCATAGGTCTATAGAATTCGGGAGGTTTTGCCTAAACTTATGGTATAATGATCTGACCTTACTTTCTGTTAATTCACGGCCGCAAAAGAGAGCCCCCCCGAGCCGATGCCTGTACCAAAGGAGTCATATCACTCATGTCGTCTCAGGATCCAAAATCTCATAATCTCCATCTTCAGGGGCATCTTCAATGCATGCCATTTTTCTTAATAATTAACTTTTTTATTTTGTTTTATAAAAAAAAAATGTTCACAAAAGCATATGGCCGATTCTTGACCCCGCATAAAAACTGAAAGAGGCCCTTTGGCGTGAAGGGAAATAAGCGAATATTACTGTTCCAAATAATCCATCTACTATTGATGCGGATCAAATTCTTACCGTCAAATTTTACAGACCTAGGAGCAGATGAGGTGATTGTGCCAGCTCTGCGCGCCTTATCTTTCAAAATAGCGACTCGAATCAGAAACAGATCCAAACAGACAGTTGTCCAGAATCAGGACGGGCAATCGTTAAGAAAATTTCTATAAAACATGAGGGGCAAGAAATATTTTCTTACAACAAAGCAGACATATTTTTAACCATTCTGATCTATGGCTAACCGAGAATGATAGGGCTGATCTTATCTTAACAAGGCGTTTTCAAGGAATTGAAAATGATGATGGACTACAACACATAATACTGAATAGCCGCCGGGAAATGCTAATCCGAGACGGCAAAAAGTATGTGCCTGGTAATTTTTGCGTTTGGAAATCGCTTTTCCATTCCCTTAGATTTTGATTTGTTAAAAGCGCATGCGCCATACTTTCAAAGGAGCATTAAAAGTCAGATTGTCATATGAACTAACGTTTAATGAATAAAAACGTGGTTATTCAGATCAAACAGACACGAAGCAAAGTACAAGCAATTCTGACATTCGTCGTTAGAGTTTGACGTTGTTAGCAACCTACTTAGCAAGGCAGATTGAGTCAACAATATCAGTCAAAATTAGCAATATAATACGAAAGAGTGATTCATCCATACAACATATCCTAGAAGCAAGGCCGACACTATATGGAATTTTAGTTTTATGTCCTCGGCAATATCGCTTAAAGGTATTTATTGCTGAGTGAAGATGAAGAACCATTCGAAAGAGGAAGCGAAAAGTTTATTAATCCTAAAATAACGAAAGTACAATGTTCGATATTGAGGGTAGTCCTAACCAAATCTACGCTAGCGTGCTTAAACCTTATCAGCATTTGATGAAATAAGAAAACTGTTTGGAGGCGGGAGGTGTAGAAATCCAACAGTTTGACCTTGTGTCTAAAGATTTTACACTTCACAATGTTAGCTTGATGATTATTTAACACGAAATACGGTTTATGGATGACCTAAGGGTCACAGAGGATAATCAGTTGCATGGAAGCGGGAGAACTGTGAGAGACGTAATAAACATTCAAATTGATAAAGAAAAAGAGAGTGATAAACCGCTTAATGCACATTTGTTTTTTAATATATGGATGCGGCAGTGCCTGAATATTCAAGATAACAATTAAAAGATATTACAATACAAATTTATTTTTATTTTATAAAAAGCAATGTCTGTTTCAGGTTTATCCAAATGTGCCTACAGCGCCGCCAAGAGAAGAGATAGTAGAAAACCCTAGCATAAAAACCTTCAGATTAACAAACATAACAGCACAAGCAACAAAAACAGAGCAAGACCTTCAAAATACAGCAAAACCAAACGAAGGTATTCAGCTGCCTGTAATGCTGTTACTATGTTAATACTGGAGCATCGGACTATAAGCGCTCTATCAGCAGGAACGAGTGGTAGGCCTCTTAGCAACGGGCTTAGCGCACTCCGCGGCTTTACCTCTAGGAGGTTTGTCTTTAGCTCTTGCCTGGTCATTAGCTGTAGGTGCAGCATAGCAAAAAATTTAAAAACTAAACTCCAAAAGCACACAGCAATGGTTCAACTAATAACGGCTCAACTTAGTTCGTCAAACGAGACAATAAATAAAGCACTATCTGACTCAAACCATCACGGATGAAAGAATTTTAAATCGTTTACAGGCCGATTTTGATGACTATAAAAGACAAAAGTTGATCCCCCTTTTCAAAGAAAAGGCGAGGCAAGTTTTTCCTCTCAACACCAGACGCCGAGCAGATAAAAAAAGGAATGCTTAAAAAAAGTAAACGAGACATTAAACTCTGTTTCTAAACAGCTCACAGTAACAACAACGAAGGGTGTTTATACTTTAGTTTATGAGTCCGAAGCACAAAAAGACCGTTGATAATGATTCTGATTAAGGCCTTGTATTTTTTTAAATTTTAAATAAATATGTTGAGCTTTAGAAAAGAAAGACAGCAAGGTCTAAATATATGAAGGCCCCAGATAATTGTTTGAAAGGAATGCTCGGAGAAAGAGCGTTTGTCAAAGGAGCACTAATGATATGATTTAGGAAGTTATTAATCCAAAACGTGCCATCAAGCGTTGTACAAGCAATTTCCAAGTGCCAAGTAAACAACCAAAAGACCCGCCAGTTAAAGTAATGTTAGCTGTTTTAATCGACTAAATAACAATAAATGAATGAAAATTCTAGAAGTCTGGGTCTCCAACTAAAAAGCAGGACTATTCTTTCCATAATAGGACTTAACACCCGGTTGGGGCAGACAACTGCCTTACGCAGTTTGATGTGGCCGCTGAAGAAGCCAAAATTGATGAGAGGCTCTGTTGGTCCAGAGAGGCGAAGTCTTAGAGATTTAATTAAACAGGCTAAGTATGCACCATGTAGGCAAGGCTTACATTTCCGCTACCTGCGAGAGTTTGTTTTCAAAGGGAGCAGTTTTAAACTTTAAAGAATTCAGACGACAAATGTTTCATGTGGTGTGTTTCTTGCAAGGCTGCAATCATGTCCTGCGAACACCAGAGAAGTGACTAACTATCGCAATACACGCAAATATCTTAAACTTTAGTGGGGTGTCCTTTCCTGTTAGTGTAGACCAAATTGATCAGTTTGAGAACAAAACAAACTCCTCCAGAAAAACATTTTAACTGTTAATGTATACACATGGGATGAGGAACAAATTTGGTGCCAATTAAAGTGTCCCAAGAACAGCCCAACAAATGGCGAACCAGACAAAAATCATGTTGACTTACTACTGAGTTTCACCAGCAGGGCTACCGCATTACACAATGATACGCTCGATGAGTAACTAATGAAGCATACTTCAAAGATCATGGCAAACAAGAAATTCTGTAGAAAATGTTAACAAGAATGCATCGTGTTTCAGCCGCGAGCGAACATAAGAAACATTGTAAAAGTTCTGTAGACTGTAATACGAACTAAATACACCCCACCTCGGATCTAAGTTAGTTTTAAGACCTGGAAACGGATGCAAACTAGTCCATAGGTTGTTTTACGCAGACTTTGAATCACTCATTGTTCCTTATGAAGGGCCAGCGCCACAAAAACTTCGAAAAAAAAAAACAGTCTTAATGAGTAATCATCAGATTTTTTCATTTGCCTTCATTGTTGTCAGGTCGGATGGCGCTCCATTCAACGCCAGAATTATATAGAGGGCCAAATGCCGCAGAATACTTTCTTAGAACGCATGCAGAAAGTGCGTAATGACTGTTCTAAAAATCTAAACTTATCTGAAATCAAGATGAACCGCCTGAAGACCAACAACAGTATTACCCTCAGCCACACATTGTTTGATTTTGCGGTTAGAGGCCTCTCATCAGACGCGGCGAATCCCAAAAGTAAGAGACCATGATCACATTAGCGGAAAGTTTAGAGAGCAGCACACAGTAAATGCAATCTTCAACTAAGAGTTGACCCAAAGACATGGAAGCTGCCTGTATTCTTTCACAACTGCGAGGATATGACCACACCTTATAATGCAAGCAGTAACCAGCGCCTTCCAGGGTAGCATGCAAATGCACAATCCCTATCAGAAAAAGTACATGTGCTTTAATATTGAATAACAGTCCTTTTTATGACTCTAGGCAGCACATGATGGGTTCGTTAGAGTCACTAGCTATGTCCTTAAAGTCCTGCCCAAAAACGGAAGAATATTTTTGACCAAAAAAAACAACTCTCGTTAGAAAGGGTGTTTACCCTTAAGAATACAAACAGTTTGGGAAGACGGTTTGACGAAGAACACTTCCATCCCGCCTAAAGGCGCGTTCTTTCTAGTCTTAGAGGAAAGGACAATCAGTGATTCTGATTACCAAGCATGCTCAAGATGCGTGGCAGAAGTTAGATTGTAAAACGGATGGGAGAACTTATCATGACTCATCTTTAAGGGCAGATACATGTTTGTTGGGCGGACGTCTTGAAAATTATAGAAAGACCTGTCATGAAAACATTATAGCCTGGATCCCGCGCATTACATTTCTGTTCTTGCGCCCTGGATTATTTTTGGGCGCTTTCTAAAGTTTACTAGAGTCCAGATTGATTTAATGTCTGACCTACCAATGATTCAGATGATTGAGAACTGATTTGCGTGGAGGAATTATATGGCGTTCGCCATCATTACTGTAAAGCAAACACCAATACGTGACGATTATGAACCTGTAAAAGGTCTAACACTCATGTTATTTAGATGCAAACAATCTGTATGGTTGGCCAATGGCGCAATCACTTCCGTTACGCAACGTTTAAAATGTACACAGGCAGTGATCGAATAATATTCAAAAGCATAAAGTGGTTTGGGCACTTAACGCCTGATCAGTAATACGAACGTGTTTCATTCTAGAAGTTATTTAGAATATCCTCATGAACTCCATGACCTGCATAATGACTAACCATTTAGCAGCAGAAAGTCTAATGATGGATCCAAGAGAGCCGCCTAAAACTTGAGCCTAATCTTCGGCAAAAAAATATATGTCTGTCATTACAAGACTTCTACTTCTATCAATTTTTTATTTAAGACATGGTTTGAAGTTGACAGCAGTTTCATCGTATAATTGCTTTTGATCAAGTAATCAGTTCAGAAACCTTACATCATGAAGAACACTGATCTCAGAACTAAATCACAGATGCTTCGGAAAAAGCCTTTTTCAAGTTGATGAACAACAGTGCTGTTTTGGAAAGACTATGGAGAAACCCCACAAGCGCAAAGATGTTAGATTTGGTCACCAAAAGAGAACGAAAGCCAATTAAGCTGACTTCAAAACCTAATATCAGGACTTCAGAAGATTTCATGAACACTTTTTTGGCAAATGATGAAAAAAAAAAGAAAGTCAAATTGGCCAACCTTATTTATAGGTTTCCTGTTTTAAGAATTAATCAAAGCTTTGATGTTAGAATGTTCTTATGACTACTTTAAAAGCCCTCGTATCCTGAGTCCCAGAGTACTTACACAGAAACAGATAGTTTTGTTATAGATATCCCTACTGAAGATATTTATAAAGACATGGAATAAAAGATAGCTAAAGGAGCGAGAGGATGGATGACACTTCCGTTTATCCTAAAAGAATTCGCCTTTACATCAATTACTAACAAGAAGGTTTTAGGAAAGATGAAGGATGAATTATCTGGAAAGGTGATCAAGGAGTATTGGGGTTAAGGTCAAAAATGTACAGTAATTTTCGAGCCAGGAGAAAATCATAAAGAAAGCAAGGGAATATCTCGCAGTGTTTGTGCAGTCAAACATATCACATGACAACTACAAAGAATCATTGTTTGGCAATAAGAACTTTTCATCATGACAACGTAAAACTGCGAACTATCTACATGAGATACAACACAACAGTTGTAACAAAGAAAGTCGTTAGATAGAACAAACACACAACAGTATTTGCTAATCCAGAGTTATTTCATAATGCAATCGGCATTGGGAGGACGCATTAACAGGGTGGTTTAATTTTACATCAACTTAATATTATATGATCGATCATAGTGCTTGCATCCAATTTCATTTAAATCTTTTCTCATGTTTGCTTGATGCGTTCGAATTTGTTTTATTATATCAAGATATTCTTTTTCCCAATTTGGGGTTTTGAAGTTTGTAGGTGATCAGGATGATTTAGCATGCATTGATTAATCCCCGAAAATGCTTTCCTTATAGGCATTAACACCATGAAATGAATCCCGATATCATTTTCAAAGTCTTCTTCTTTCCTTTACCAATTCTTGTTTCGTTCTGGGCGCTTTCCTTCTGGCCATTTCCATTTTTAAACCAAAAAAAGGTTTAACGTAAATTAATTAAAGCGGTAACTGGTCTGGCGGAATTATCTGCAGTTCCTTCCTTACACAAAAAGATCTTTGAGAGGCTGGTTTGTTTTGTTGTTGTCAGTTTCTCGTAAATAATACAACGGGCGGATTCATCTTTACAATTCTTTTATATTTCATACGGGTCAACACTCCAAACTTGGATCGGTTTGCCGCTGATGCGCGTGTCCCCTTCTGCTTCCTCCCCCGGTAAATAAGGTACCTTACTTTTAACCAAACGGTAATAGTTTTGCCGGATGAAGGCTCTTCAGCAACATTTATAGTTTTTTTTTTTCTTTTGATTGCTTGTACTGGGTTTTAGACCTTTAAAAATACTTCATTAATTCATTGCGCGCAATAACTGAGGCAGTCTTGCCTAACCCATTCTGTGTTGGCGAGAATTGTCCAAATCAGCTCTCTGTGATACTGGTAGGAGAAAAGTCTTTCAGATAACTGTTTGTTTAAAGTTTTCAACTAAAGCCTGTGATCAGTGAACTCCCGGAATGCCTCTTTTAATGGTAACTCTATGTTTCAACAATAATTGAGATTCACTTGCCCTTTAAATTCTTTTCCATCATCGACTGAATCATGCGAGGATAAGTTATAGGCCTCGTTTTTTTGATATATCAGTTGTATGGCAAACAGCAACAGCAGAAGCACTCTTTTGCGTTAATGGATTCCGCATCCTTTGTAATCTGAAGCAATGTCAATGACTGTGAGTGCGTACTTAAATCTTTTTCCGTCTAATCGTATCAGAGGGTAAATTAGAAGATCCCGAATTTGAAGGGTGTCGTGTTGGAGTTTTTTGACAAAGTGTGGTCTCTGTATTCGTCCTAGGCGCTGGTAAATTAAATTGCCAAATCGCTTTGTTTAGATAATCATTCTTTTGCTGTTTGTTCACTGACTCCAGCTGCTTGGCTTAGCTTTTTAATTGCTGTTATTCCTTCCAAAACCTTTTGGCGAAATAATAGATTTTGTTCATTTTTACTGCACAGCCAATATTATGTGCAACAAAATACACAACTGACATACCAAAGACAATAAACCCGATATCGTTGCATCTTTTGTTTTTCTGATGGTTGAAAAAGTCACTGAATTTTGGTGGGGCAATGTCCTCGATTGGTTTGTCCTGTTACAAATAATATTGGTTTATTGCTTTGAATCCAACATCTTTAAATGTTAAGCTGCGGGGCATGACCCCTGTTTTTTCAGTGTGTGTTTAATATAAAATTCTAACTGCCAATTCTCTGCCTTTTCATAGCGATCTTGTGCGCAGCTAGTTTGCTCCACAGCTTTGTTATGTCTTTTCCTCTCGCCTTCATCTCGCAGGTTTACTAAATGCGTAATTACTTTCCACTAAAAGCGAGCGCATTCACCACTGCCGCCGCCTATCCATCATTACGAGTGGAAAGCCATTTTTTATAAATTTATTTTATTACTATTTATACTGTCTTGGTAATTATTCCTTGCTTGACTAGAAAACTTTCCGTGGCAAACGAACTGCAATGATAGCAATTAGCTTTGCTGAATCCTCAAAGTCTAGTATGCCAAGATCTGCTGGTTTTATTCTTAACAAAGCATTTTTAACCAAGCATTGAGTATCCTACACTTAGACCTCCAATAACAGCAGAATGTATACAAAGTTATCAACAGTTTTTTTTCGAGCGCTCATTTATTAGAAATAAATAATTATAATTAATAAAAACAGAAAGTGATGATCTAACTACGCTACAAGGCAGCTAAACCTTCCTGAACTTAGAATGACCAAGTTGATGACCAGCTATTATGCCCAAAAAGGAAAGGACTGTTATTCTTAGGCAGCATGTTGAAAAACAAAAAAACAGTTCCTCGACTGAATATCAGCATAGAACAATTCAACAGATGTCGCCGCAAGACATTTTAAAAGTATCATAAACAGTAAGAAGCGCAGCTGGGGTCTAGAATGGTGGAAAAAGTGTGTGGGGGCAAACTGATTCTTAGTTTTTGACGTACCCTAAACTAGTCATAAGATTTGCTCCACATTGATTCTGACAAGATCTTACGTATGAATTTAACGAAGGACCAGTTTTTAACAAAGTCAATAGAGTCTCTAGGGTGTGATCTGTATTACAGAATTTGGAACATTGTCATCGCCATTAATCAATTGGATTAATTTCTTTAATCAAATAGACTTTATTTCCTTCAAATTGAACGGCCGGAAATCAGCATAATCAGGAAAACCCTGAAACAGAAAACATTTGAATCAAGTCGAGAAAGTGACTACATAAGAACACCTCCATCCTGGCGTGTTAAAGCATGAAAAAGATAGCGAGTGAACAGACAAAAAAAATTAAATGTTCGACAGACATTAGCCCATAATGAAAACAAAACGCCGCGCAACGCGCCAAACAAGTTGAATCAATGCCATCTATAAAAACTCCATGCGATTCAAGACCTACACGCCAAAGTCTCATGGAATAATTGAACTTAAAACTGTTGCCATTTTTGGCGGCCCTTGCCTGCTGCTGGGGGGCGGTATTACTGTAATAAAATGTTTATATAAACAATGGCAGCCAAAACAAAAGCATCAAAAAAATCTGAACCGCTAAAATAATATACAAAAAAACAACAGCCCGCCAGCACCGCCAATAACAAAGATCATTTTGATCCATTTCATGATGGAATAATATTTAAGAACTTAAATTTAATTTTTTTAATAAAAAAAGAACATGTGGCGTATTATAAAATTGATGGTGTCAAATAATAAAGACATGAGTCAATAAAAGACATTTCCATAGACCAGAAATTGTAATCAATGCGGTTGCATATGATGTAAGCACTTCATTAAGATCTAGCTAACCGATTCCTCCGCGCAGAGAACGCCGAGCAAGATATCTCAGTGATGACGCGTTTTTTGAGGCGTGTTTGTACTATATTAGACATCTACTATTTAAGATAAAAACATAGATTGTATTTTTTTGATAATTAAAATAACTTGAATAAGAACTTGGTTGTACTTATAGGATGTCTTGAGGATGATTAATCAAGAACATTAAGAACTATGATGTAAATTAATTAAGAACTTAATTTAAGAACTTATATAAGAAACTTGGGTTTACTTAATTAAAAACATATGAAAGTAACTTAAGTAAGAACTTGTGGATAACTTGAGGATAATTAAGGACAACTTGGGTCAGAACTTAAAAGTAACTTGGGTAAACTAAGTTAAAAACTATAAGGAACTTGATGTGTGCATTCGTGGGGTGGGTGAGTGTGGTGGAGTGGGTAGGGGGTGTGCATGCGTGGGGTGGGGGTTAAGAGACGTCGTGCGTGGGGTAGCGACAAAACACACAAACGCCAACAAACAAACAAGAAGTGGAACTACCAGTTGTGTCCAGCGCGCAAACCTCAATCAACTAGGCCAAGTGATCACAGTGGGGACGTTTGTGCCTAGTTTGCCCGCTGAGCTTTGCAGGCGCTGCCGCGCTTGTTGCAGTCAAGCGATCATAAATAATCACTTGGGCCTAGTTTGCAGTCAGCGAATCATATATGATCACTTGACCATTTCCGCCGAGTATTGCAGGTGCTCCGTGTCTGACGTCATTGGCGGCAAAGCGATCATAAATGATCGAATCACTTGGCCTAGTTTGTCTGTGCTCCTCTTTTCTCAACCAGGCTTGCACTGGCTTTGGCAGAGTTACAGCAATTACTGCTGAAGCCGAGCTTTTATGGCGGGCCTAATCCGTCAATAGTAGTACATCCCCGTCCATTGTATTTTGAGCATTTATATGAAGATAGTGCTGGGCCAACACTACTCCTCTCCATAAACTGGTAGATGTACCAAGCCCTGCCTAGCCCTATCTAGTTTTGCCATAACAATCGAAAATCGTCATTCAGTGCATAATTTTAATAATGGTTTGGCGTTTGCTACACATTCATTTATACTGATTCCTAGCTTGTGGAATTTAGGATAGACATTATAAAAAACACACAGAAAGTTGAATGAGTTTGCCTAGCATACGAATCAGACATGTTCACCTCCACCTTTAAAGGAATGTAACGCCCATTTTGAAGAGTTTTTGTTCTTTCAAACATGGCTTTAGGCGTCTCAAGCCATGCGCCCCACAATCAACGCATGATGAATTGTTAAATTGCTTTTATTTTGTTTTATCAACAACGCACCGTTTTTTAGAAATGGGAGCATCGCATCAACAGTCAAAAACGTATTGATCCGGCTACATCTTCATCTCTAATAATGACATTTTGAACGTTATTCATTTTCTTGAACCAACAAACCTTTAAGATATTCGTCCATTTCTAAAGCAGTCGGCACACTTTTTTCTTTTTCTCCCACCCATCTAGGAAAGCAATACTTCTTTTCGGTTTAACTGTAAAAAACATGCTCACCCTCGTTCTTTTTTTCGACAAGTCTCTGACATGGGTATGGTAAAACTTGTGATCTTCAATGCACAAAACCTGTTCTTCAGTAAACGCAACCGCCATTTTTAGAAAATACAACCCAGACGTAGCACAGTCAATAACCAACCATCATGTCCACAGACCTCAGAAAGAATGCCAAAAACCCGGTCTTGCTGACTGTAGTGCCCAACGTTGGCATACCTCGAAGTGGAATTGTCCACTGCCAGTTCTAGAAATGTTCCAAACTGATGTAATATCTCTCTCTCTCTCACTTTTCCTGGCGTGTGTTTTTAAATTTTGGGTCGTCAAGTTTGTAAGCGGCCGTGCGCAAACGCAGGCCGCATGTCTGAGCTAGACTAAATTAAGTGTATCAGGTTTCAGCCCGTGTCACCTGAGGCAGAGAGTCCTGTGAATGTATAAGATCGCACGTGTGTGTGTGTGGTGGTGTGTGTGTGGTGTTTGGTGTGTGTGTGTGTTTGAGGGAGATAGAGAGAGGGAGAAGAGAGAGAGTGGTGTGTGTGTGTGTGAGAGGAGAAGAGAGAGAGAGTGTGAGAGAGAGTGTGTGTGTGTGTGTGTTGTGTGTGTGTTGTGTGTGGTGTGCGGCGTGCGCGTGCTTGCGGCGAGCGTGTGGTGTTGTGCGTGCTGCGTGCGTGGTGGTGTTTGTGTGTGTGTGTGAATGTGTGTGTGTGTGTGTTGTGTGTGTGTGTGCGTGAAGAGGATGGGTGTGTGTTTGTTGTGTGTGTGTGATGTGTGTGTGTGTGTATGTGAGTGTGTGTGTGTATGTGAGTGTGTCTCTGACAGTCAGTAAAAGAACGTTGCGGGGTATGTACTGCCTGTCCACAAACCCCAAGCCCTCTAATTAGGTTGTTCGCACAGTGTCACAGCCCAGTCTTAGTTTTGAATAGACCGTCTGCTGCGCAAAAAAGATGTTATTGAAAATGACTGTATGCTCGAAAATGAATAGGAAAATCAAAGGATTAACAAAAACTAAAATGTCTGAAAAGTTTAGTACATAAGTTTATTAAAAGCGGATAACCCTACACAGTAATGTTGTTTGTAGGGGTCTTATTTTTTGGTTATTGAAGTCTACTTGTCAGAGAACAGGAAAAACTTTTATCTAGCCACTTTCGCCCGAAACTGTTGAGGCGAAAGTGGCCCAGAAAGAAGGTTTTCCTGTTCTCTCTGTGTGTGTGTGTGTGTGTGTGTGTGTGTGTGTGTGAGGTGTGTGCATAAACATTATTTATTTATGTATGCAAGTTTTTCCATGAAAGTTTATTTTGTAAACACACAAAAGCACTTCTTTGGTACCATTGTGGTGTTTTCAATTTCATGTGTGTGTGTGATACCTGTTAGGTGTGTTTTGTGTAAATGTGTACATTGTGTGTGTAGTGTGGTGTTTGTGTGTGTGTGAGTGATACTGTAGCATGTGTTTGTGTAAATGTGTACAATGTGAGTGTGTTGTGTGTGTGTGTGTGTGTGTGTGTGTGGCGTAGCTGTGTGAAACGTGATGGTGATGTGAAGGTGTGTGTGTGTGTGATTTGTTTGTTTGTTGTGTGTGTGTGAGTGTGTGGTGGTGTGTGTGTGTGTGTGATGTGTGTGTGTGTTGTGTGTGTGTGTGTGTGTGTGTGTGTGTGATGTGTGTGTGTGAGTGTGTGTGTGTTTGTGTGTGTGTGTGTGTGTGTGTGATGTGTGTGTGTGTGTGTGCCCAGTTGTGGGTCTTGCTTACTGATCTTGAAAATTTATTCTGTATTTCAGATTCTTCTTCAGTTTCTTCTGCATTTCAATGACAAGCAGCCATGCCAGTGCAGGGTGGATCCAGGGGTAACTACCGCCTCAACAAGATTAGACCCATTCTGGACAACTGCATGAAGAACGTTCCAGGAAGTGTATGAGCCCCGCAAGCATGTGTGATGACGAAAGTTTACTTCTTATGGAAGGGTAGATTGATATTTCGCAATACATACTTCCTTAAACGAGCCCTGTTCGGAATAAAAATCTACCTGTGCTGTGAGTCTGATGGCGGTGTCAAGGGAAAGAGGTGGCTACTGCAACCGCTTCAAAGGTGTATGCTGGAAGGGAGGACCCCATCATCGAGGTCCAGCCTGTCCTGGAGTCTGTAAATGCAGACAACTCAACTCTCTCTGCCAGCGAGAAAATGGTGCTGTCCTGTTAGCCCCCTCTCCTGGAAAAGGGCTACCATGTCTACACAGACAACTTGTACAGTAACAGTCTGAGCTGTACCTCACCTCCTGGAAAGGAAAACACCTTGGCCTGCGGCACCGTCCCGGAGAAACCGGGGTATTCCTGAATAGCTACGCAGGGTTGTACATCCTTAGCAGTATCTATAGACAAATTCCTGGAACCACCCTGAAGTAATAGGACATTTTGTCCTCTTCATAACAAAATCAATCGGACATTTTGAACGCAAGCCAGATTGAATGTATATAAAGTTTTAAGCATACAAAAAATGGTATTACAAAAGCGACTAATATTCCTTATATGGGAAGCCATGTTTGGTAAACATACTATTACAAGTCCACACACACACACTAC
>JAFLJL010003159.1:0-21451 GCA_018398815.1 Conus ventricosus | reverse complement strand
TTAAATTTTTTTTTCTGCATTTTATAACCCCGCTTTTTAGTGTTTTTAAATGTTTAGCTGGCATCAAAAACCCATAAAAAATGCATTTTTATTGGGGGTTTCGTTGCTTTCTGTGAATATTTATTTTTATAAAATTTGCCCTACCCTTTTTTCCATTCAAACAATTGTTGTCTGAGATCAAAAAATCCCCCAAAACCCATTTTTGGTTTTAAGTAGTCTTCGGTCTTACTTCATAAAGGCAAGTTTTTTCATACACGAAAAAACTGCAGGACCCCTTTGTCTCCCTCCGCGAAAAATTTCTTATTTCATAAAAGTGTTGGGAGGAAAAGTCTGCGACCGAATACAATGTCAGACTTGCCATTTATGCACAGTCACCTTCTCAATTTTTGGGATTATAAAGTTTGATTCTTATGAAAAGGAGTGTTCCTTCAGTAACAGAACAAAAATTCCTTTTAAAGTTTCGAGATGTTTTAGATGTATGTTCCAGAGAGTGCTCGCTTGTTTCTATTTCTGTAGTGGAGTTTTTTAACTCTTTAAATAAATAATTTTTTATTTTTATCGGTTAGATTGTTCGGCCGTTCGGGGTTAGAAAAAACATCAAATAAGGAAATGTGCAAACTGTGATTTGCTAAGGGCTTGAAAAACAAAAAAATCGCTAGGAAAAATGTCGTTCAAAAAGTAATTTTTTCTTTTAGGCACCTTGGAAATATGGCTATGCTTTTTTTAACAACTCAAATCTAGGGGTGCAGAATCTGTTCAATGCTTCGCTACTACTCTTTTTAAAATCATTCTTTGCACCCCCCGTTTTAAAGCCTGTGCTTGAGAGTTTGAGCTTTGTATCCCCGATAAACTTTTTCTTTTTTTTCTTTTTTAGGCAGCCATGGTCAGAATGAGGGAAAATGTCTGCCGTTAGTACAAAGTTTTTCTGCCCCCCAGTTTGTTGCTATATGTTTTCGATTGCCCCGCCCCAAAATTTGAACAAAATTTTGCATTAGAATCTGTCGTGTAATTTATTTTGAAAGTAGTTTTGCCGTGTGGCATTTTTAAAATGTCAGGCCCAAAATCCCGGAAATTGACTTTAAAAATTGTCGGCTGAATGGATGGAGTTTTACATAATTAAGTTTTCCTTAACCTTTTACGCCATGGGGTTCCTTCTCTTTTCTGTATGGATCGAGGTCACAACCATATGAGTTCATTTTTTATAAAAACAAAAAAAGAATATGTGACCCGTCATGACAAAACCAGGGTTAAGTTGAAATTTTGGGGTATGGAGATATGTATATCATTGGAAAGGTAATTTAATTCTCTTTCATTTGGTATAAGAATTGTTACTCTAGCTTAAGAATAAAAAAGTTATGCCCTTTTGAAATATGAAGGTGTCGACAGACTAGTTTTGAGAAAATTGGCTTTAAATTTTCAACCCTTTTGGCTTCAAATTTTGCTAGCAACCAAGGTTCAAACATGTTGTAACTTTGCTTATAGTTGAAACCAGCTTAGGTGCATCCTATTATAAAATTATTTTACTTTAAAAAAAAAACTCAGGGATGGAAAATATTGATTAAAAAAGCCAGTTTAGATGGTGACGATAACCTGAAAATTTCCTGTTTTACAGTTTGTTTGTTTTGCTAAAACTGGACCAGCAGCTTTTAAGAGTTGTACACAATAAACACAACATTGTGAGTTAATCATTATTCTAACTTTATTTCCACAAGAAATGCCTAGTTTGTATTGGTGAAAACAAACATATTACACATTTTGAAAAGTTTTTTAGATGCATGCAGAAATTGCTGAAGAAGTACACAGGGTGAAACTTTGTTCAATCTGAGAATCTTACTAATGACTAATCCAATTAAAACAAGTAATTAATACTAAAACCTGTGCAGAATTTGTTTATTTTGTGTTAGAATTATTACAAAATAGCAGCATGTCTACAGAGAATGAGACATCTGAGAAAGCACAACTGTCCTCTTGCCAGCCCAGCTTTCACTGACTTGATGTCATCAAGATGTGAAATTACATTCTTTAGCACTTTAATAATTTTTTAAAAATTTGAATACTGATAACATCTTAAGATTTATTCATGACACAGTACCCATCCCAAATAAAAGTGATTATGGAAATGCAACAACCTAATGGACATTTCACTGACATTTGACTACTATACACATGTATGCCTTACAATTTTAAGTCAACCCTGTCATAAGTTGTTAGTTTAAAAAAAAAAATCAAAAGGATTATCACGACTGTCATAAAAATTGTACACACAGAATACAACTTAGCATGCATGCATGTAGGTTACTTACTGTTCACACATGCATACATGCATGTGTTTGTTCACAAATTTTTAAACACATCAACACACATACTTGCACTGTTGCAGGCTGATAACACTGGTGTTGCCTATCACTCACACACACACACACACACACACACACACACACACACACACACACACACACTCACTCATTCACAGGTCTGCACACACTTGACTTGAACAGGTCTGTAGATCAAAATAAAATTAGACTCACCTCTGTCCAAATCATGAACAGAAAGCTGAATCGCCGCAATTTTGTCTGGTGAAAACTGGATATTACACCCACTTCTCTGTTCTCCTTCATTCCGTATAACTTTTATCTGGGTGCACCGACATGAAAACTGCTGTGCTTGCCGAACAAGTTGGTGTGACCATCTTCATCCATCGGTTCACACGCTGCCTCGTTACTTTCGATTCGGACGACGGTTCTCCAAACTCTCCGTCATCTTGATCAGTAATCGAGATATAGATTCGTTCACCTCGTCTGCCGTTGATTCACATTCGCTATCTGAATCACTCTCAGAATCATCATTCGAAGCAGTAAAGTATTCTTGCACAAGCTCTTGGCAAGCATCATTTCTTTTCTGTAAATATTTCCATTCACTGACAAATTCAACAACGCGGCGATTCGCTTCTCCATGTTGACGCTAGCAGAAAACTCAATGGGAGTACTCCTGGGGTCCAATCAAAAAATCGGTCTTAGCAGCGCATGAGCGAGGTAACCAAGCAGAATTTCAAACTGCCTTTTGATTGGGTCCTCAGTTTCAGTGTGTTTATGCCAAGTTTTTCCTTTACAGTTATTTCATTGGTCTAAACGACCCTTTGCGTTAACTCAGCGCGTGAGATCAAGCCGCGAGCTTTCCAACGGTATACAATGTGTTGGGGTTCTGTTAGGGTTCAATGTTTCTTTTCGTAGTTTAAAAACAGGTCGATTTGGGGTAAAAACGAAGAAAATAGCGTGGGGTAGTTTGGAAAAATAGCGTTTTTAACCTGTTTTTAAATTGATTTCGTCAAATAAGATAGACTAGTGGTAAGAATAGACTTTCTACTATCCATTTCTGAAATAAAAAAAAATTGTCCCAAATTGGGCCTCAGTGCTATTTTTGCGCTGACGCTTCAAGCCCGGCGACTTAGCCTGGTTTTGTCATGACGGGGCACATATAATAAAAAATATGGCTGAAGATTTTGACGCAATTGATCCCGTTGGTGGAGAAGAAGATGAAGAACTAGGTCCCTCATTGCAAGAAGAACTTGGCAGAGCAGCAGCAGGCCAAGGAGTAGGATTAAGTCAAATACGATTGCTAGATAGAATTGAATCATTATATGGCCATATGGGGCGAGAGCAGCCAGAAGCACTTAGGGTTTCTGATTTTTCAGCAGATAAAATAATCATTTGTATGTAAGAACCAGTAAAGGAAAGAGTGTGCGGCTTTACTGCAAAACCGGACCAACCCAGTTTTAAGCAGGGGCACAATTCTTAGAGATCTCCCCGCTGTTGACCCAAAAGGGAATTAACTTTATTGACAATTTAAGGCCTGAGGCTGTTAGTCTTTTACAGAACTTGGGGGAAAAGTTGCCAACACAATCTAAATACAAAACATACCTCTTCAAGAATTAAATCGAACAGCAGATGAACTAATAGCAGAAATTGAAACGAGTTTTAATGAGGAGACACAATTAAAAACAATTGAAGATTCTCCATTGCCTATATGTGTGAAATCCTGGGCTTAATGCTGCTCTACGGACAATAAGGGCGAACTAACAAACAATTTAGCAAAACTTGGTGAGCTAGATAGAAAGATAAAAGAAGAAAAAAATAAACTGGCTAATGCAGATGATAACAATTTAGGGTGAAGAAAAGGCTAGAATACAGCAGAAAATACAGGATTTAATGATAGAAAGGGCAGCTAGGTTAGAAATGCTGTCTACTAACAGAACGCAGCTAGCATCACAAACAAGCAGAATAAGAGAAACTATAAACAGAATACTTTATGAAAACACTACGCTAGCAGAAAGAATAAGGACTTTGTTCAGGGAACAGGGATTACAATAGTTAGTATATTAACAGCTGTTGGGTTTGCTATCTCTACACTCGTTTATGCTTTAACAGGTGGGGCGCCAACAGGGCCAGTAGCACCTCCAACGCCTCAGCCTGGTAAAAGGTGGATTAGAAAACAATTACATCATCTAGCAACTTATTAAAGAAGTTAGCAGCCAAAGCGCTTGATGCTCTGCCTGGCATAATTGCAGTGTTGTTAGTTGGGTTTTGTCTACTATAGGCAAAGTTGCTGGTTATATGGCTGACCATCTATGGACGTTAGGAGTGCTAGCTGCTGGATTAATTTTAGTGAAATAAAGTATAGCTAATCCAGTAAAAGTTAAAAATACAACAAGGGCTGTCTTTTCGCTAGTATGACTGTCAGTGGAGGCAGATCAACAGGTGGCGTGCTTTCTGGGCTGCTTTCTGGCTGTGGGGCGCTTATAACTGGATCGCTTTCTTCAGGCTAGGTACTTTTTTAAAAATGGATGGAGCGGCCTTGTGTTTAAGCTTGATTGTGCCCTAAGTTTTTGGTCGTCTCCAGCTATGAGGATTTCGTTATTATAATTCTGTATCATGCCAATCTGTAGTCTAAGGTCAGAGGGCAGCATGTATAATCCATGGCCTACAACAAAGTCAACCTTTGACCTAGCATGTGCAAGAACGTCTTGATACCTTTGTATGCTAGCAGGCAAATCAACAGAGTAATAGCATCTTCTAAATTAGCTAGAAATATTGTTTTCTGGCGTCAAAGCCTGTAGACTGATTAACTATGCTAGACTTAGTCTGTGCTTGCGCTCCTAATAGACACAAACGTATGTCTTATGGAGTCATTGAGTCTTTGCACTCCTGGCATTGTTAGACCTTCACTTCATCTAAGATAAATGTTGCCCCAAGCATTAGGGTGTTTTTGTTCTATGGATCCCAATCGAACTTGTTTGTCTGGTTGAAAAGAGGTGTGGCCAGGCCAGTAGTCATAATTATATTCTCTTTTTGCGCCCCACAAATACAATGGTGCCTAACCTGATTACGGTCTAACTTTTGTCTAAAGTTAGTTGAGGGTTTAATGTTAAATTCGTTGCAGATTTTTCATATGCATTATTGTCCATTGGGCTTTTAAATGGATTAAACGCGTGTCGCTTGGAAGGGGCACTTGTAGTTCAGTTAGTATTCGTCTGTACTGTAATAAACATGAAAGTTATATACTGACCTTACTAAAGATTGGGGTGGTTTAAATGATTTGCTATGAAACACCGCATCCAGTAGTTGCGCAGTAAATGGCAAAATTTAACTGATTCTGGTAAAACGTCATAGGGCGGGGATGACCATGCTGATGGTACTCTGTCACTCTTTATTGGGGGGTTTAAATATTTAGTCAGTGGGTTTACAAGTCTGACTTGAAAGCCGTATGATCCATCTACTGCAATGGTTAAATTGCTAAAGTCCAAAGATTTGGGGGTTATAAATGCTCCTACATTGTAAGTAGCACTTTCGTTATATTTAAAAGGTTCCATTTTTAAATAGTTTTTAAAATAGTTATAAAAAGATGTACATCTATATAACCAAACAAAAACGAGGTGTGTTTTAACGTACCCAATTAATAATAGGTTAGGCAATTGTAGGGTTGCTCTTAGAGAACTTGGTTTTAAAGTTAAGTGGGTTAACATATCTGAAGAGGCTCCAAAATAACTGGATTAATGTTAATGACGAACAAGGCAGTCAAGTAAGTCATATACAAATACAGAAGGTTATTACAACTTTTGTTCTTTAAAAGAAGTACTTAACGAATTTGGCATATTGCTAACAATCAACGAAGCAAACCTCAGAATTACTATACATTTCCCACTAGAAGAAAGAAGGGAGTACGCTTTTCCTAGAGGCAGAGGTTCCGCTAGCAGAGGTTCCGCTAGACTATAGACTTTGCCGGTACTTGGTACCGACAACAACAAAAATTTCCGGTACAAGTCTTAAATCAGCCGGTACCTCGCTTGGCTGCCTGCCATGCACTACACACTCAACCGCGATTCTGGGTCACGCGAACGGGCGATAGCGAGCGGCCTACCGGCACGGATAGCACGTAACAGGCTTGTCAGTGACAGCCTTCAGTCAACTGAACTCAACAGAAAAGTCGACGGAGAGAGTAACATGCAAAAAAATCATAAATGAAAACAAAAAGCAAAACGAAACAAAACAAAACCAACAAACCAAAACGTAACTTGAAAGAAAAACAAACAAACAAACAAAACAAACTTAACAAACTTCTCACTTACCTATCCACACGTGCGAAAGAATTCCGTCAGTGTTCGTCATCGAACCATGCAGTTACTCAAAGTGATGTTGAAAACAGCGACAGTCAATTGAAAACTGGGTAATGCCTGGGGTTCTCAAAGAAAAATGGAACCGTCCATTTTGACGCGACCGAGTGCTGTAGTAATCAGCGCTGTCCATTGAAAAAAAAGGGGGGGCAAAGGTCCTGGGACTGAAAGGAAGGGGGAAGAGGAGTGATGTCAGATGTTTTGTTGTCGGCATGGCATGGCTTATTTCCTGCCTGCCATCCCGCTCACCGCTGACAGGCGGAGAGACAGACAGTGCAGGATAGAGGAGAGTCAAAGCGCTCAGATGTTCTGCCGGTACACGGTACCGGCGGCTTTTTTTTTTTTCGGTACAAGGCAAATATTTACCGGTAAAAACCGGCATATGCCGGTCTAACGGAACCTCTGCTAGAGGGCTTGCTCGAATCTTAGGCTTCCACCAGTAGCGATAGATCTTATAAATTTAGTATACAAGAAGATGCCTATCAATTTGAAAGTAATGAGCCAACTGATTTTCTCATGAACGCAATGTTGTATGTCCATTTAGATGAGTTAAAAACAGATACTAATTTATTTGAGGGCTATCCATCTACAGTTCTAAGAGTGCTGCCGTCAATTAAGGCAGGGTTTTGCGATTATCAGTTATATAGGTTTGACGGAAACAGCCAATTAAAGAATTAATTGAGGGGCCTATAAATTCATTGGATGTAAAAATAACTAATCAAGATGGAAAGCTAGTTGTTTGTTCTGATTTATTAATAGTGCTAGAAGTAGAAGAGCGTACTGTAAACCCTTAATTTTTATGCCCCTGGAGAGAAGGTAAATATACGGGCATGGGCCTGTAACGCACACACTGCAATGCACGCTGCCAAACGATCAATAGGCTGCTGAAGCCTATTTTGAGTCCGGGTTTTTCCGCTCTCTCCCTCTGGCAGCAGTATGATTGGCTGGCAGGGCGCATTGCGGATGTCAAGAGTAGTCCTACCAGTTCCACTTGACATTCCCTGACACCTCCACCCACTTTTAGTTTAGCACGCTTTACACCTTCACCCCAAGTCGCCCCAAGTCACCCCAAAATCACCCAAATCGCCCCTGGAGAGAAGGTAAATATGTTTGTTCACGATCACCAAATCTTATCTTGCACGTAAGCCCCCCATTTTAAAGTAACGATTACGTCAATTTTGTTGTTTTTGCGTGTTAATTTTTTTTAGAAAACAGGTGTTAATTTTGGTCAAAACTGACATGAGAAGGACGTGATTTGTATGTGAAAAGGGGGTTTCGTGCAAAATAAGATGGGTGGTCTTGAACAAATTATATTTTACATTCTCTCCTCTGGCCGTGTGATGACAGTGGAAGGGTTGGCTGTAAATGTTAGATCAGAACAGCATCCAGGCCCATAAGATGGGCAGTTATTATTGTCAATAGGGAAGCTTAATCATTAGAGTCCTATCAATTTAGATCAGAACAGGCATCTGGCCCTAAGACTGGGCACTTACTGTCTGATGGGTGACATGTTGAAGGCCAGATATTGATAGCTCCCTGAGGACTGCTGGCACTGGGAGTGCAACAGAACACAATTTGGTGGTTGTGTTTGGGAGAGAGGGAGTGCACACTGTAGGACTGATGTCACTGAAGGGGTGTGGAACAGGATGCAATAACCCCAAAGCAATTTAAGAGTCCCATACTGGGGAGCTACCTGTTAATATAGCACCAGCCACACAATAAGCATGTTGCAGTATTGTTTTAGACAGGCATGAAATTCGTCCGCCTAAGGCGGATTTTCCGCCCATTTTTTTCATCTGCGCCGCCCCCCCCCCCCCCCCCCCCCCCCCAAATGTGCCGCCCCCCCCAAAAAAAAAAGAAAAGAAAAATCCTGAAATAAACTTTCGTTCGATGCTATTCCCATTTGGACAATTTGTTATTCTCAAAAGAGTCAACCGGTCACTTCCGCCGTCAATCAACATCCGATCTTTTCGCGCCTGTCGAACGTCGGACATCGTTAAATTGCCGAAGTTTGTCAAGCGCGTTGCGATTTCACGCCAAAAAAAAAAGGGATGAGAAACGATTGGAGGTGGGACTGGCTAGACCAGGAAGTGGACGATGTTCGAGTTGGCGATGTGTTTCGCAAATTAGACGAAAAAGGCGCTGCATTTTGTGTTCCATGTGGAAAGATTGACCGACTGAATCAATGTTGTGATGAAGGCTGCCTCATTGTTTTCTTCTTCTTCTTCCTAAAATACTGGTTCTCTCAAAAACGAGTAGGTCATGTTAAAAAGTAAAAATAAAATAACACAAAATAATGCGAGTGAATGAGTCAGTATGCACATATAAAAGTATATTATTATATGATCTTTTGAAATATTATTTTCATTACTGAAAACATGAAAATGTGGCTTATTTGCCCTTCTTAACAGTGCTGAAATAGGGGTTTATTTGCAGTTTTAGGCCTTTTATTTCATAAAAAAGCTTCAGCTTCAGGGCCCCCAGACCCCCGCCGATTTTTCAGCCTTTTTTACTGCTGGTCACTTTCATGCCTGTTTAGAGTCTGGGACTACCACAGTTACATTCTTAATATCCTCTTTGAACCTGTTTAGCTATTTTTTTTGGTAGATATTAATAAATGAAAATGCAATGGTCAGTTCAGTGCATGAACTGTATTGATTGATGTTTGTTACATTGTCATTAGTCTTAAGGATTGTTTCTTTTTCAGAGCTACCTTCGAATCCGCTCCAACCGCCAGTCACGTCTGAATGGTAAGTGGTAAATTAAAACATTTTCATATCAGTGAATGCTGCCAAATTTCCAGAGTTTTTAATGAATTTCCATAGTTTTATTACTACTTTTCAGAATCTTTAGTTTGTTGACTTAATCCCGAATATAACTTTTTGAAAGGGTTGTAAAAATCACCCATGCCATTTCACTGTTCTCAGCTTAACTATATAAAAGGTTGTACACCACTTTTTCTGCATTCATTATTTACAACTTGTTGGAAAGTGAGGTGCTAGGGTTTTGCATTGGCAGTGATTTGACCAGACCATGAAGACTTGTGAGTTGGTTAAGTTTGCGTTGGTTAAGATTGACCAGATTATGAAGGCTGGTGAAGGGTTAAGAGTGAAGACTTAGTGAGGTGTAAGAACAGTGTATTATTATTTGTGACTGAGCATATTAAAGTTGTGATTTACATTTTGAAACAGATGGCTTCCATAAAAGTGATTGATTTGATCCCATTTGTATGTCAGCATGTCTTTCATGTTCTCTGTTAATGAGTAAAATAGAAAGCTCTTGCTGGTTGTGCTAAAAGGCAAAAAAAAAAAAAAGACATTTTATACTCAATATTAGACAACGGCTAATCAAATGTACAAGTTGTAAATGCAGATTTGCAGGTATGATGTGAGCAAAGAATCACAAAACATGCAAAAACATGAAAAGAACAGTTAGATAAAAGTTGAAAGAAAGTGGAATAGCCTGTGCCATTTTATATTCTGGTCATTGACAATTGTCCTCCACATTTATCATATATCATATTCATATCATATATCATTTGATATTGTATTATATGATACCATATCATATCAGATGTATTGCATCATATTAAATCATCAGGCATGGTACATGTCCGCGAATTCGTGGAAATCCACGAAAAGAAAAAAAAAGAAGAAAAAAAGCGAGCCGCACCCGACGAGACCAGCCCTTTTAGTTCGTTTGAGGTCGTTCGCTTCAAGCCTTCGTCTCGCGAGTAAGTAGCATTGAGCAGGACTACTTCCGCGCATGCGCTTTCATGACATTCGCCACTGCTTTCCGCTCTGGGTCGACGTGATCGAATTTGAACAAGATTAAAGAAAAAGAAGGAAAAAAATTAAAATGCCAAAGCGTACAGACATAGTTCCGTGAAATTCTCCGACAGGAGATATTGATGTTGGTGTGGCAAACAAATGGTGATGGGATTGGCTGAACAGGAGCCATGAAAATGAAATGTTTTCGTCGTGCTTGGAAAAGTTGAGAGACTTATCACCACATTTTGGAGAAAGAAAAAGAAGAAAGAAAGAAAAAGTTTGAACTTTTCCAGAAGGAACACATTCGGCTGGCTTCAAAGAGAAAAGCCATTGAACATTACAGATAGGAGGCAAAGAGAATGAGGTTTGGACATTACAAAAAGCAGGCTCTGCTCGTGAAGCAGATGGCTGAGAAATCAGGCAAAAAGAAGTAGTCTTCATCTCATTCACATTTTTTGGACTGAAAATTGTATATTGGAAGAGACACATAACTTAAATTTGTACATTAAAAGAGACCCAAAACTTAAACACCCCCTGGGCCCCCCAAACTTTTCAGGGAAAAATGATTTTCCTCCAGTACCATGCCTGATCATGGAATAGATATTGGAGAACTTTATGCCTGGTGTGTCAGGCATTGTTTATGAATGTGAATCATTGCAAGAGGGTGCATAGCAACATGAGTTGGCTAACTTCTAGTTGTAACATTTGTTATGAAGTATTATTGTTCCCAGTGTGTATCTTGCTGTGTGTTCCTGCATTCAGAAAAGTGCTTAATAAGGAGTTTTAAATATTTGAAAAAATCTGTCAGTCTAAAAAAAATGGGCAGAAATTTTGAAGGAAGATTTGCTCCACTTCATAGGATGACCTCTAGTTCTGTTGTTATTTTTGAGAATATAGTACCTAGTTTGAGAATATTGATCACCATCTAGAATTTGAAATTTCCCTTTCATAATTTCTTGCTCTTATATTTTGTAAACTGAGTGATTTAGGTAATTTTAGGAAAAGTCTGACTGTTAATCATTTTGCAGTGCTCTACATTTTTACTTTCAGATCAGAGAACAATTGGTATTCATATACTTTTTGGATGAAACATTTCATCACTGAAAAAGAATAACAAACAGTTTTTGTTTATACTTGTATGTATTTTTTTCCAGTTTACAGAGGAATTCTTAGAATAAATACTGTCAGATACATAAACTTAAAAACAGGTATCCGTGGTACATTTAATTATTTATACCTAATCCAGCTGAACTTGATCTGTACAGATTCAAATTCTGATGCCAGGTTAATTAATGAATTGAACAAGACTTACCAGTAAGTTGTAGTTTAGTTTGGATTGTTTAGAGCATAGTGTTGGGACAGAGCATTCACATGAGATGCTGTGCACGGGAACATACTCAGGTTTTAGACGCGATTGACCTCCACTAACAGAAACTATAGTTGGGTGGGTTTTTAAAATTGTATTAGAGCTGTGACGGAGGGCATGCGAACACTCCTTCCCAACACTATACTCTAAATAATCCAAATTAAACTATAACTTACAGGTAAGTCTTGTTTAATTCATTAATTATTTCTCGCATAGCGATTGGTTCATCCACTTTCACATGAGAATTTAGAGGAGGTCAAACACAGTAACTGAATCAACTGCTGAGGTAGCTTCTTACATTTTGTTCATAACATCTCAAACATTTTACTTGCACAGTTCAACATGAAATCTGAAACAACAGATTTTATGATTTATTTACAAACTTGTCCAGAATGGACTGACTGAAGCTTTTGTGTGGCACCACTGGTTTGCAGTGAAAACGGCTAAAAGCCAGCAGCTGCCAAAATAGAGTCAATGGGGACATCCCTGCTGAAAGCTGCTGATGTACTAGCTGCTCTAGTACTATGCACTGAAAACTTAGAAATGTCCACTCCAGATGACTCCAACACTGTCTTTATCCATCTGGAGAAAGTGTCTCTTGAAACATGTCCATGGGGTTTTACGTAAGAAATAAAGAGTTCTTTCCCTTGTCTAAGGCTAATGGTTCTCTTCAAGTATTCATGCATACGTACAACAACACACAGCTTTTGATTTGGAAAACAAATTACTTCTAAAGGCTGTGCCAATCTTGAATAAAAGTTACTCTCTGTTAGGTTTTCTTATGGGAGCAAAAGTTACCCCACTTGTATATTACTTCTAAAGGTTTTACATGCTTCCCTGGTTTGGACTGCTTAAGCACTGAACTGAAAATTATCCTACACTTCCTTTCATTAATTTGTACATCTTTAACATTCAGTGCATGGAGAGTTTAGCCTCTCTGACCTGACACTAGTGCCAGTCTTTGCCAGTCTGAGGGTGAGATGTTTGAGATCTAGTTTCTCTACCGTGTCCCAGCCTGCAAGATATTGAATCACTGAATCAACATCCCATACCTCCTGATATTTTGGAAAGGATGGCCTATTTTCAAATGCTCCCTTAACTCACTTGCTACCAATGTCTGCATATGCGGACATCGTACGACGAAGCGTTCGCTACCAATGTCCGCATATGCGGATTTGGATTTTGAAAATTCACGCTGTCCGCGTGACATATCGGTTACGAAAGTCAAGAAGGGAGATGATTCCTTAGTTATCCCCTTCCAACTTTTCATTCATTCACACTGTGTGTGTAGCGTGGCTCGCTCGCTAGCCCACAAGATCAAAGGGTACCGTCGGCCAGCTCTGCTGCGTGATTGAAAAGATGGCGTCGCAACGAAGCATTCGACACAGTAGGGCTGATGAATTGTTTAGTTGGCGTTGAAGACGCACTGGAAATGATCCGGACTGAAGGATCAGATGTTGAAGAAGAGATCAGCGATTCTTGTGATGAGGATTTCGACCCCTACAGTGGGAGGACAGACGGGGATTCCGAGACTGAAGTGGGCGCTGATAGTGGCGAAGAAGCAGACGAAACTGTGCGAGCACATAGGCCTCAACAACAAGTGTTTGATTTGGTTACTGATGCTGAAATGGGAGAAGAAGTCGACGATTTGGGAGCTGTTTTCACTGGCGATTGGACTGATAATCTAAATTTATTTACTCTCGATCATCCATTCACAGGCACACCAGGTTTATTGAATGACTGGCCAGTCAACACTCAGCCTTTGCAGTTCTTTGAGTTGTCCATGCATTCCACAGAGGTGGGTAAAGAGAAATTATTGCTACATAAATTGTGCTGTGTGTAAATGTGTCATGCATATTTTACATACTAAGTGAGTGCATATTTTTTGCAGTGATCCATTCATGTATCAGTAGACTAGGGAGAGAGAGGGGAAGGGGGAGGGAGGGATAAACAAAATGAGTTAGTGATTATATGTACTGAGTATTTGTGCATTACTCTGTGTGTGTGTGTGTGTGTGTGTGTGTGTGTGTGTGTGTGTGTGTGTGTGTGTGTGTGTGTGTGTGAGTGAGAAAGTGTGTGTGTGTTTGAGAGAGAACAGCTACACATGTTCATGTTTTGTAACTCTGTGCATGGGTATGTTTGTGTTTCCAGACATATTTTTACTGATATTTATTGTGCAAAACCCAGCAGCAGTACAGGACTACATGGCATGAGTAGACATGAGTGATCAGCTCATGGCCTACATGCCCCTGAATAGGAAGACCATGAAGTGGTGGAAGAAGCTGTTCTTCATCTTCTGACCTTGACGCTTATTCTTCTCTACAACAAGCATCTTACAGTCCATGGTTTGCCACTGTGTGTGAAGCTGTGCCCAGGATGCAATGTCACTTGTCACCAGTGTTTTTGTGCACAGTGAACTTTTTTTGTTTTTCATCCAGCAAAGACACATTTTTTTTGTATTTTCACATTCTCCATCACCTGCTTTGATTCCATATTATATCTTCTGTGTCTTCAGTGACTCCAGCTGTGCTAGAATGTGATGTAGAACATTTCTGAGCTGCTGAGGAACACTTAGTATATATATTTCTGATAGGTGCAAAAGTGCTAAAAATAGGGCAAATTTTGTGACAATTTTCACCACCAAGATTGTTAGTAAGTTACTTTATTTTTTGTTTCACATATAGACTAGTATGCATTGTATCCACTCACCAAATTTCAAGTGTCTGTTCATCTATAATTGTGAGAATTTTTTTCTATCCTATACAAACCCCAGGTATTCAGGGATTTGCAAGGGAAAAACTCCTGGCATGGAGTGAGTTAACTATGCGACATATAACTGGATGACTACCCATAGAATCCTTCCCTGGGTGCTGAGATAGGCAGAAATCATATTTCGTGCTAAATTTATGGTGCTGTGGCTTGCTCATGTCTTGTACAGTTCTGCAAGAAAGTTTGCTACATCTATGTGTGATTCCAGCTACATATTCCTGCTATTTTCTAATTTTCTAATGTAACTGTCATATGCTCTGGCGGTGGACGGGCGCCATGAGTCCAGAAGGTCCACTGCTTCCCCTGTCATTCCAGCTTGCTGGTAGATTAGCCGCAGATCTTGCAGACTAGCAGGTTCAGACGCCTTTGCTGTATCAGGGGATGAATGGCCTCTGGCTGGCTGGGGAGATGTAGAAGCCTGGTCCTGCATGGGAGCCTCATGGGTGGGGCCACCAACAGTCGCTGGAGTGCTGGGTACCATACCTGTGTTGGCCAGTCCGGCACAACTAGCAGTCCCATGGCTTTGTCCTGCTGAACCTTCTGAAGGACTCGCGTCAGCACACTGAAAGGTGGAAACATATACACAGTCATGTTTTTCCACGAGATACTGAATGCATCAACAGCAAAAGCAGCTGGTCAGGTCTATATGACACATATTTGTCCATCTGTTTGTTCAGCCTGGAATAAACATGTCAGTGGTGGGCAAAATGCTTAATTCTTGGAATGCTGCCTTGAGGCGACTGTCAAATTTCCATTCTGCATCCATGTTAATGTGTATGGATTCATAATCTGCAATAATGTTCAGCTTACCTGGAATGTAAGCAGCACTAAGCCATATATCATTGTCAACACACCATGACCATATTTCAACAGACAGGGAATTACAGACCTCTGAATGACTTGTGCGCACGTGTTGAATGCAAGACACACAAGTGGTGTTGTCACTCATCAATCTGACATGCTTTCCTATCAGTTTCTTCTGAAAACTCTGTAATGCTAACAAAGCAGCTTTCAATTCTAGAACGTTTATGTGGGCTGTTTTTTCACTGGTGGACCATTCTCCTCCTGATGATATGCCCTCACATTCACATCTCCAGCCGGTAAGGTTGGCATCCAACATGACTACAATATCAGTTTCATTTGTGCCAATGTCATTATATGCTTGGTCTACAGTAGTAACCCACCATTTTAACTCAGCTTTGCTTTTTCTGACGTCATGAATTGGTCAAAATCTCCAGAGCTTTTCATTAATGCACAGATTTTTCTGCTTCTAAGCACCGATAATGGAGAGCCCCATATTTGACTGCTACAAGGCTGGCAATAATTTTCCCTATTGCCTGTGCCACTTCTCTGATTGGTACAGACTTTTTATGCAACAGTCCTGTAAAGCTATCACAGAGACTTCTTTTTCTCTCAGGAATGAGTGACTGTTATTGATTCTGAGTCAATGATCACACCCAGATACTGAATTTGTTTGGATGGTTTCAGCTCTGACTTTGTTGGGTGTATCAGGAAGCCTAACTTTTTAAGAGCAATCACAGTGTCGGTGACATTTCTCATGCACTCCTGCTTGTAAAACCATACAACAAACTGTCATCAAGAAAAGCTGTGGAGATATGTCCTTCCATGCTTAGCTTGGCAAACACAGGTTTCATCAGTTTTGTGAACAAGCGAGGAGCTGAAGCAAGGCCATTGGGCACAGCTGTATATTCATAATGCTGGCCTCTCCAGACAAATCTGAGCAGTTTCCAGAAATCTGGGTGAATGTCTATGGAATAGTAGGCATCTTTGAGGTCATATGAGCTCATGTAATAGTCTCTTGAACAAGTGATAAAGCAGTGGTCAGTGTTTCCATTTTAAAATGGTGGTAGGTGACTTCTTCATTCAGTCTCTTTAAGTTTAAAATCATCCTGTGGGATCCATCTTTCTTTTTCCTAGTGAAAATTGGAGAAACAACTTCACCTTTTCCTTTCTCACATGCCCTTATCACTCCCTTAGATAGAAGTTTTTGAATGTCACTGTCAGTTATAGTACTTTCACTGTCATTGAAAGGATTTGTATGGGACACTGTCAGTCTGCTCCGCCGAGTGTCTGGGTGACAGTCAAACTGAATTTTTACACCTGAGACAGTGCTAAGAATATCTGGATCAGAGGTGATCTTGAACCAAGAATGCATGAATTCCTTAATTCTGCCTGCTTGGAACATGGCAGCTTCACATTCAAGAAGAGTAGTAAATTCTGGTAACAAAGCCAAAAAATCACTCACCTCCACTACTGAAAGTAGGCGGTAGTGGGCCTGACTTACTGTCTCAGCCCCTCTGTTGTTGTGAAATCGTCTCTGGCCCCTGAACGGCCTGTGGGCGTGTCTGAGGTTTTGATGGCTCTGTCCTAAAAAAGACTTCTGTCTCTCATCAAAATTCTGTTGGTTTCCACCAAAACGGTTCTCATGTGCAAAAGCAGCCCCCGGTCTGTCCATTTCTTTGATGTTTTTCAATGTGTTTGGCAAATCATCGCCAAACAACGAGCCGGTGATTGGCACAGATTCGTCACAGATTTTTGCGATGTGTTTGTTGACAAATGGCCTTATGTCAGCTTGCCTACGGAGAGAAATTTCCCTGCTCGTGTGGCCCAATAAACCAATCGCGTCAGTGCACTGCCTGAGTTCTTCCGCGCAAACGCTGTGCGTGTCCACCGTAAGCAAGGCATTCGCTGTTCGCATCACTGCAATGGCGGCTTTAAAGTGATGGCGCGTTGAATGTGTGACATTTTCAGGTCAGATTTTCGAGCATGAGGTGGAATCTTGGTCCACACTTCCCGTATGGTCATGTCGGGGCAATTTTCGGGTCTATTGTAAGTTTCAAAGCGTTTCTTCAAAACTTCATCTGAGAGTTTGCCTTGGAATCTTTTGTTTACAACCCCTGCCAATTTTTCAACCAACTTCTCACGCACTGTCTCCTCAGTTCTGTATTCATTTTCAATATCCAAAACAGTGTTAGATGATTCCCCACTTTGTCCTTTTTGAGTCTGGTCTTGCAACACTGATTTGAGGAGATTTTCTTCCTCTTCATCAGTGTCTTCGTCCTCATGAAGGCTGAGGACATCGCATTCTGTGGGGTCTTCGTTGCGCGCTTTTTTGCGCGGAATCTCAACACCTTTGTCTGCGCCGACTGCTTGTCCCTCTTTATGGCGGTCAAGAGCGCCTGAATCAACTCGACTTCTGAGAGAGTGGAATTGTTGTTGCCATTTGGCATCCAAATTCATAATGAGCTTTCTTATATTATCACAAGAATTGGCAGACTGGGAACTGCCCTCGTGTTTGGGCTTATGGTCTGAACTAGACATGACTGGCACTGGAAGGCTTGTTGGTGTTAGTGCCGAACTGAAAGCGGCTGCTCGGCGCCAAGACTGAGCGCGGCAAACAATCTGATGTTTTATCGAAGCCACTGAAAGGGCTTTCACAACTTTAAATATATTTATTCTTAATGTATGAAAAGGAGAAAAATGTTTTCACTGACCTGTTATCCTTTGTCTTGTCTGAGAAGAAAAATTTTTTCCCCAAGGCACACTCACTAGAGCCTAGATTAAATACCACCCAAAATCGCTAGGCGTGTCCTCCACCTGGTATGTTCTGCCACCAACTGAGTATGTTCCCGCGCACAGCATCTCATGTGAAAGTGGATGAACCAATCGCTATGTGAGAAATAATTCATATATTTGCATGTCTAATGTTAGATAATTTGGTGTCACATGATTTTGTTTGCATTTTTCAGGAGTGAATTTTACAGAAAATTTGTTCAGAGAAATATCTGTAGTTTAAGAGTGAGTTCAAGATGTCACATTTCTTAGTGTTCTTTGTTATTTATAAAGATATTCAGTAATGAAAAAAAAAAGAAGCCTTGCAGACGCAGAAGGTGTGTTAAAAGAGACCGGCATGTCTTGAATAGAATTTTCTTTATCCATTGGACTGTTGTCAGTTAGTTGCTATGCTAACATAGTATTCATGATGCACCAGACTGTTGTCAGGTAGTTGTTACGCTAGAAAGGTACTAGTGATGCATCAGACTGTTGTCAGTTAGCTCTTCTACTATTACATGGGTGAAACTTTTCCGTCCATGGACGGAAATCCATCAAAATGACTTTCAGTGTTGACGGAACTTCCGTCAGTTTAAAAACAAACAAACAAAAAAAATGATTTATCGGTTCCGATTTTGTGTTCGATCCAAGCTTTCGATCTCTTAGCGGAAGTAGCTGTTTCTGTATTTCTGGCGTCTTCACAGGCTAACACTGGCTTGTTTGGCTGACAACAAAAGTTTGCACAGTGCTCGGGAAATTCAGTAGTCATGGCTTTTTTGAAAGAAGGAGATCCAGTAGCATGCATCGAGGGCCAAATTGGAAACAAATGGAGGGCAATGGCTAAACGAAACTGATGATGACGGCAATGAATATCGCAAGTGGTGCAAGAAAGTGAATGTGGCCGGCAGGTGTTTCTGTATCGTTTTCTGTATCATTTGCTGAAAAACGATCAGTTACGCAGCGAATGGAAAAAAGAAACCTCAAAGCCATGCTGATCACCCAGATGATTCTACTTTTGAACACAGTCTCGATTTAAATAGTAAAGTGACCATTTTAAACAATTTGTGAGGGAAATTTTGCTGATTTTTGGAATGTTTGATCAATTCAGATTGGGTGAGAAAAATTTCCCTTTTTGAGTTTTTATATTCTGGTTAATTTCTACACTTTTAGACTTTAACTTTCCTGAGCTTGTACAATAAGCCATAAATGTTATTTTTATCCATTTAAATGAATTAATGGAACATAAAGTCTAACAGTAACTCACAAAAGCATGTTAAGTTAAGCTTTTTACTGCAGAAATCATGTTACAATCAAGCTTTTTCTGGTGCAGGAGAGCTAACGAAATTGGCCTAAAAAATGGAAAAATTCAATTTCGCCCAGGGGGATTCGCCCCCTGGACCCCCCAACGAGGCGCTGCCCCTGTACCCCACTGGGGCCAAGGCGGCCCCTGAACCCTGGCCTTTTTTCTGTCAAATCAAGTTTTGTAGGTTTCACTCATGCTAATATATTTTTCATGCACCAGACGGGTTGTCATTTAGTTGCATACTAATACATATTCTTGATGCACCAGACTGTTGTCATTTTATTTGCTATGCTTATAGAGTTTTCAATGGTCCCACCAACTGTTGTCAGCTAGTTGCTATGCGTATAGAGTTTTCCATGTGCACCGGGATTTGTCAGTTATTTGCTATGCTAAAGAGTTTCATGGTGAAACCAGTGTTGTTAGTGCTATGCTAATATAAGTTTTCGTGAATGCACCAGACCTGTTGTCAGCTAGTTGGAAATGCGATAGAGTTTTCTTGGTGCACCAGACTGTTGTCAGTTGCTATGCAAAATATAGATCGGATGCACCAGACTTTTTGTCAGCTAGTTCCCTATGCTAATAGAGTTTTCTTGGTGCACCAGACTGTTGTCAGTTGCTATGCAAAATAAAAGGATTCTGACGCACCAACTGTTCTCAGCTAGTTGCTATGCAAATGAGAGTTTTCATGGTGCACCAGACTGTTGTCAGTTTGCTATGCAATTGTCATGTGACGACCTCACATCAAGGCATGTGACGCTCCATCACATGTATTAGTGATATGAATCATTTCCCCCGTGCCACAATTAAAGGAAGAATATTCATGTGGCTTGACTAGTGTAGCGGGCGTCCCCAAAATAATTGTGATATGACTCATTCAAAACAAATGTGGTCATTGGTGAAAGGACCACTGAGTGATAGTTTAACAAGGGCTGGTAAGGTAAGGTGCTGGTCATTTTTATGAACACTGAGTAATGCACTCACTAGGAGAAGGGAGAAAGAGTCAGTTTTAAAACCCAGCAGGATGGGCCCAGAGACTCGAACCTGTCAGGACGGTGGTCCCTCTTTTCTGACCAGCATTACCAGGTGAGGCGATAGATAGTTTGGGGAAAGCTACAGGGGAAAAATTAAAGAAGAGAGAAAGAATCATATGTTAATTGGGGAAACAGGTTACTTACACCACCTTATTCGTGTTACAGCCCTCACCCCATCACCCCGTCACCCTATTTCCCTTCGCCCTTCACCCTTCCACTTACACCCCGTGAGGTGGTTGAAGATGGCCAAAGGTGTGGGGAACACACTGTAGTTCAGCCCCAGCAGGTACCAACTCCAGGGAGAGGAGTTGAAGCTCGTCGTTTCTCAAGAGACAGAAGGACTCCAGGAAGAGAAGTCGAGACTCGAAACTCCAGGACAAGGAGAATTCGAGGGGGGGATATAATTGTCTCAGAGAGACAGGGGAAATTTAGAAAGCGGAGAAACTTTTACTTGAGGCAGGCAGGTCCTCAGTGATTACGGGAGTTATGTATTCTCCTGGTCCGGATTTTTTGGATAACGAATGTGAAGGCCACGGGTTATAGAAGCGGAACAAATTATTTTATCTCTCAGTGTGAGGAGAGATACATGTGTGAAGACTGGTTTTTTTTTTCTCAGTGTAAAGAGAGATACATGTGGGAAGATGATTTGTCTCCCGACGTGAGGAGAGATACATGTGTGCAGATTTATTTGTCCCCTCAGTGTGGAGAAGATACAGAGTAAAAAACTGTTTACAAAATGGATGATGTGATTTTAGTAAATTGTTTTCCCTGAAGAGAGGGGGAGAAGAAAAAACATTCGGTAGTGCGCCTTTTGGTTGTTTGGAAAGATTGCGTGTGCGTATGGAGTAAATGCTGTCATTTAATGCGGATATGCAAGAGTGACAGGTGACAGTGGTGACCCCGACCCAGTTTATTTAACCGGCTAGCGCCGTTTAAAAAAAAAAAAAAGATTCTATTTTCCCCGGGGGAAAA
>JAFLJL010003158.1:10000-22452 GCA_018398815.1 Conus ventricosus | reverse complement strand
GCAAGTTTTAAAGCCAACTTCCTGAGGAATATGCGAACAGTGTCAAACATGTCCGTATACACTCGCACTCACACACACAGACAAACACACACCATGCTGAAAAAAACCACAAAAGACCATCGCCTAGTAAACAATCACAAGTGTATCTAATTTCTTCAGGCTTCTTTCATGTGCACTCAACAGACTAAATGCTTTTTTCTTCCTTACCAGCATTGGGCATCATGTGTATTATCAACTAAAGTAAACTAGCCTATGCAAAAGTCTTCAATCAGAACACAGTAAAGATCACTGTATATCTTTCCTGATTTCAAGTCAATGTTAGAACTATCACTTCACATGACATTCATCTTTTGAGCAGAACATTTTAACATCATACTGCACACATTGTAGAAAACCAATTTAGACAAACTTGTACTGGTCTCTGAGTGTGTGCGAGTGTGTGTGTGTGTGTGTGTGTGTGTGTGTGTGTGTGTGTGTGTGTGTGTGTGTGTTTTGCCATGTTATCGGCCTTTACATAAGTCCTAGTGTACACAGAATTGTTTCAGATCAGTATGGATCACTGTTTGTCTTTTATTTTCATGTTATCTGGATATGGGGAAAAAAAAAGCTTAAGGCACAGTTCTTTTTGCACCCAACAGACGCACTTGACTTTTGACCAGTAAGGATCATCTTGTATTTCTCCCAGATACCTGCCTGTACAATTGTTTGGATGCACACAACAGATACATGATTTCTGACCACTGTGGATAATCTTGTGTCTTTTCAAGTAACCTGTCTCCCTAAAAGTCTTACTGTGCTGATGGATCATCTGTGTCTCACCAGGCAATATGCTAAAATGTCTTACTGCACACATCACATGAAAAGAATCTCTAACCGGTGTCCATCAGCTGGTATCTTTTCAAGCTGCATGACATGTAAAAGGCTTTAACACTTGCCAGTTCAGACATTTGATGCTAGGCTTTTAGCAGAACCCTGTCATGATTGTTTACTGATTATCAGACCTGCCTACCTCATGTTATGCTCATCAGTAATAACCACAGAGATTTCAGTAATTTTGCATTTTCCTTCAGTAATTCCACGGACGCGTAATACACAGCGTTTTTGAACAAATAATGTGTACAAAACTCCAACTACATTTTTAACATTTTAACAAAAAATATAAACAGTAAAAAAGGAACAAAAACAACAAAGCAGAATTAAAATACCTTGGGATGATGGCTGATGACAGACTCAGGACAGGAGTTTCAGGTCAATTCAAAGGTGATATACTTGACAGTTTGTAACTTACACAGCAGTCACCACAGATGACACCACTGATGAAGAACCTAATGTACAACCCCCCCCCCCCCCCAAAAAAAAAAACTACAAAAATGTGTGTGTGTGTGTGTGTGTGTGTGTGTGTGTGGTGTGTGTGTGTGTGTGTGTGTGTGTGTGTCATGGACAAAAATGAAACAACCAAACTCGTGCTTAGTCGCCAGCCAATTTGTTCGGACATAAGCTTCAACCCAAACATTCTAGCGCCAGGTAGACGGCCCATATGTCGGGTCCAGCCAATTAAGCTTAGCGGAGAGGCTTCACGGAGACGGTACGGTCCAGCCAGACAGACTAAGCCGTTTGACCGACGCCTCGATGTCTGCCCGGACGGATCTCAGTGCCTGGGCCAGACTCATCTAGCCAATTTGTAGGACTAGCGCCCACAAGTTAAGTCGGACGTCGCCAGTTGAAGTAGGAGGGGGGAAGGTAGTGTGTGGTGGGGGTGAAATCAAGCTAATCAATTAAATGACCAATTGACCACCACAGAGAGTAAGGCGTGTAGGCGTGACTGTCATGATTTGAATAGCCAATGGAATTAGAGGAGATAACTTTGGGTACGAGGCGGTAAAAATACTGACCAATGGTACTCGCCCTTGGACAGATAGGTAGGGAATAAAGTAATGTGTGAGTGAGAGAGAGAAAAAAAGAACGGAGAGAGACAGAGAGAGAGGAAGAAGTTCTGGGTAAGCTCTGACGAGAGAGAAGCAGAGAGATGAGGGGAGGAGAGAAGAGAACCAAGTTGAGAGATTAGCATGAGATAGTCTGCAGAGGAAGGACTAGGGAGAGATGTGGAGAGAGAGAGTTGCTAACTAATGAAGAGGAAAAGAAAGAAAAGAAAAAAAGAAAAGCAAAGCAACCATGTCCATTTGATAGAGCAGACTAGAAGAGAGAGAGAGAGTGCAATGCGTTAATGCAGGAAGGAAGAAAGGAGAACAGATCGATGTTGATAGTCACTGTTCCACCTTAACCGGGGTTCGACCTCATACCTGGCAGCGTCACTTCGTCAAGCAGTTCCACAGACCAACGCCAGTGCCAGCAGTCTAACCTGACCAGGTGCCAGCAGACCAATACCAGTGCCAGCAGTGTGTCGTGCTTGTGAAAGTGACAGTGAAAAGAAAAAAAAAAGAAAAGAAAAGACAGTGATTCGTGAATAGTTAAGATCACCTGGCCAGTAAAGTAGAAATCTATTTATACCCGGGTTAGTTAATGATGTTTTAGATAAATGATTTTGTGAAGTTCAGGAAAGAGAGAATGTTTTATTTTGTTTGATTCCATATGCATTGATGGTTCGTTCTATGAACATGTGTAGTAAAGTTATAGACTTTACTAGTGGTTTGATGTGACGAATGCATGATATATGAATGAGATCGTAAGCAAGCTGTGAGTGTGTTTGGGCTGTGCGCTAGTCCTTCCTCCATCAACATCACCCGAGGTTGACAGTGTGTGTGTGTGTGTGTGTTGCACTAAGCCTTGTATTGTGCCTGAGAGATTGCTGAGTCTGGAAACATCCTTTTCATTTTCGCCACTATCTTGTCAGCACAGCTCAGGGACAAGTTGTTTCCGCAGATCAGCTCACACAACAGTCTTTCTGCGTTGGTGATCTTCCGTGTGTGGGTCTGACGGCTGCTCTCGCTGGATTTCGTAAACAACGATGTGATCTTCTGACTGGAGGCACTGGCAGCTGTCTCTTTGTGCATTTTCCCCGAGATATGGCGCTTGCAGTCATTTGCTCCCCCATGTCCGATGGAGAAGTCTGAATTGCACACCGAGCAGTATACAAATCCAGGTCCATGTTTTTTGGATTGCAAAAGACAAGGCCAAGTCCGCGTGTATTTACTTCGGAACACTTGCTTCTTCGCCTCTTCCGTTGTGGCACAGTGGTTTTCGAACCCTCGTCGTCGGTTTCATGCAAACGTTTAGAAGATTTCTCAGCCATTTTCACAATCGCCGGCAAAAAAATCGTTGAAACTTTGTCTTACAATGGCTGAACAAAAGGCTTCGAATGGCGCGCACAGATGTGATGGCGCGTCGTGTTGGCCCACAGCACCACATTGACCAATCGCAAGTTCCGAACCATCTGTGGTTTCGGCTTGAGTCAAGGGAAGTTACTCTGTGGTCTCGGAAAGGTCTAGCAGTCGACAATTTTTCGAGCCTGGAATTTGCGTAGTTTTTCAATTTTCTTTTCCGTAATTTCGCACGGAAAATCGTACCTTCGTAATGGGGGGTTAATTTCCGTAAGATTACGGAAGGGTAGGCAGGTCTGGATTCATCATCATTCTCTTGCCATGATGGGCGTAGAGGAGAGATGAGAGACACTCTCGAAGCCAGGCACCGCCATCCGGCCCTGTCCTCTGCTGTCGCATCAGCGTGGGGCCATCCATCCTGGTCCATTCTTTGATGTTGTCCATCCAGCATTTGGTTTGTCGTCCCCTTCGTCTGCCGCCTTCCAGCGTGCCCTGGATGACTGTTTTGGGCAGTGAATTGTGGCGTATGACATGCCCAAACCACGACAGCTTCCTCTTCTTGACTGTTGCCAAGAGGGGTTCTTGGGGCCTGCAAGTGATGTTATTTGGCTCCTCACAAGGTCGTTTGTCTTCCGGTCTTGCCAAGAGATCCCGAGCAAGCGCCTGAAGCATTTAGTTTTCAAACGTCTGGATTCTCTTGGTGGTCTCTGCTGTCATGGTCCAGCTTTCGCAGCCATACAGCAGGATGGACAGCACCAGGGACTTGTACAGCTTCATCTTTGTAGGAAAGCTGATCTCCCTGCTCTTCCAGATCTTGTTTAGCTTTGCCATTGCTGCTGTTGCGATCGCTAGTCTGGTCTTGATTTCTGTTGTAGAGCGACCGTCTTTGGTGAGAGTGGCGCCAAGGTATTTGAAAGCGCCCACTTCTTCAAGCTGTTGTCCGTTCATGTAGATTTCAGCATGGGTGTTGGTTGTGCTGTTGACCAGGACTTTGCTTTTTTCTGTGCTCACTTCCATTCCATATGCACCTGCCCTTTCTTCCAGTCTCTTTGTCAGGTCTTGTAGTTCTTCGTTGCTGCCTCCCATCAGGTCGATGTCATCTGCGAACCTCAGATTATTGATGGTTCTTCCTCCGATGGAGACAGTGGAGTGGAAGTCATGGAGGTCTGGATTATTAACTGAAAGTAATTGAGTATGGAAATATATTAATGTATTAAAGTCAGGTAAATGTATTTTAAATTTTAAATGATCAGAAAAAGAAAACCAAAAAGGTTTTTTAAACAAAAAAAAAAATTTTTGGGGGGAAAAGTAAAAATTGAAACAATGGGAGAAAAATAAAAAAAAGGGAAAATAAAACCCCTCCACCAATTGGAACAACTTTTTAGTTTAATAATTTGCAAAACCTTTTTTCAAAAATTTTTCAATTTTTTCACCCAAAAACTAACTTGATTTCTTTCTTTAATTTGCCGTTTTTTGGGTCCTTTTAAAAGCCAATAATTCACTGAAATTGCATAAAATTATTTCTCCCAAGCAACTTTGGAATTTTTGTTTCCCCCAAAAGTTTTAATTGCACAAAACACTCCCAAAAGGGTTTTTTTCCCATTTGGGGAAATTCTTTTGGTTTTTTTTAGAAACCCTCCTAAAATTCTTACTGACACATCCATAAAAATTTTTCACCCCAAAATCATTTGTAATTTCTTCTGGATTTCTCCTTTTTAAAAGGGGTCTTACGCGGCAAAACATCCATCCCAAAGTTTCCATAAGTTGGATCATTTTGTTTTTTCCCGGGGAAAAATGCCCTTAAAAATTCATATTTAACACATCACATAAAAAATTTCTACCAAAAATAAAATCTTGTTTTCTTCGGTTTTTCCCCCCTGGTAAACAAAACCGCCACATCCATGAAAATTTTTTGCCCCAGTTGGAAAATTTTGGTTCTTCAGAAATTGCCGTGTAAAACCTTACTCACCCCATCACATGAAAAAAAATTTCTACCAGTATGGATCATCTTGTGTTCTTCAGAACCTGCCGGAAAAAACTCTTACTGCACACTTCACATGAAAATTTTCTGACCAGAAGGGAAATCATCTTGGGGTTTTTTCCGTTTACTTGCCTTGAAAAACCTTTTACTGCACACTTCACAAAAAAATTAATTTCTCCCCAGAAAGGATAAATTTTGTGTTCTTCGGGCAACCGGCCGTGAAAAACCCCTTACTGCACACTTCAAAATGAAAATAATTTTTTTCCACCAGAAAGGTCATCTTGTGGGGTTTTCCCAGAGAATTTGCCCTGAAAAACCCCCTTTTACTGCACACTTAAAGGGGGAAAGGGGGGATTCTAAAGGGGGGGTAAGGGATAAATTTTGTGGTCTTTCAGGCCCACCTGCCAGTGTAAAACTCTTACGCAAAAACTTAAAACATGAAAAAAATTTTCTCACCATAGGGGAATCTTTCTTGTGGTTTTCAGAAAAACTTGCCCGTGAAAAACTCTTATGCACATTTCCCCACTTTGAAAAAAATTTTTTCTCCCCAGTATGGACCCTTCTTGGGGGTTTTCTTAAAGGACACCTGCCCATGTAAAACTTTTTACTCACACTTTCACAGGAAAATAATTTCTCACCGTATGGATCATTTTGTTTGTCTTCAGAAAAACCCTAAAAGGGGTAAAACTCAAAAACCTGCACACTTAAACATGAAAAAAATTTCTCCCCAGAATGGATCACCCTTGTGTTCTTCAGAAAAACTTCCCCCGGTTTTAAAAAACTCACTGAAACTTTACTTAAAAAATTTTCTCACCAGTAGGGATAAACTTGTGTTTTTTGGGGGGGCACCTCCCCTTGTAAAACCTTACGGGAAACCACTTCACATAAAAAAAATTTCTCCCCAAGTAGGGGTCATTTTGTGTTTTTTTTTCGGGGCACCGGGCCCTGTAAAACTCTTACTGCACATTTTCCCCATAAAAAAAATTTTCTCCCCCAAAAGGATCATTTGGGTTTTTTTGGGGGTCACCCGCCCATGTAAAACTCTTACGCACCCCTTCACATGAAAAAAATTTTTTTCCCCCTTTATGGATCATCTTTGTGGCTTCAAAACCCGGTTTCCCCGGTAAAACTCTTCTGAAAACACATCACATGAAAAAAAATTCCACCAGAATGGATCATCTGTGTTTTTTTTTCAGGTCATGTGCCCATGTAAAACCTTACGCACAAAACACATGAAAAAATTTTCTCCCCCTTTGGGGACCCTTCTTGTTTTCCCCTTCAGATGACCTGCCCGGTAAAACCTTACTGCAGACATCACATGAAAAAATTTCCCCAACCAGAAAAGGATAAATCTGTTTTCCTTAAAAAGGCACTTGCCCGTGTAAAACTTTTAAACTGCACACATCACATAAAAATAATTTCCACCAGTTTTGGATAAACTTGTTCTCTTCAGGCACCTGCCCATGAAAAAACCCCTTACGCACAAAATCACATGAAAAAAAATTTCTCCCCAAATGGATCTCTTGTGCTCTTCGGGGCCCCTTGCCCATTAAAACTCTTACTGCACACTTCACATGAAAAAAAATTTCTGACCAGAAAGGATCATCTTGTGAGTTTTTCAAAATACTTGCCTTTTGTAAAACTTTTAAACTGACCCTCACAAAAAATTTTTTTCCACCAAAGGGATAAACTTGTGTGTCTTCATTTTCCCAAACCCCCTTTTAAAAGTTTTTAACTGCACACATTACATGAAAAAATTTTTTTGACCTTTTGGGGCATTTTGGGGTGCCTCAGAAACCAGCCGTGTAAAAGATCTAGCAAAACTTTACAAGTGAACATTTTTTCTTTTATGGTTTCACCTTGACCTTCCCACGAAGTCCCTGTTTACTTAAAACCCCCACAAAACCCCTGGTTTTTTGAGCTGACCCCGATGTCCAGTTTTTAAATGAACCCCACCACAAACCCTGGGTTTTTGAGCCCGAAATTTTATGCTGACAAGGGAAGACAGGGGTTTGTCATTTCCGCACAAAACAGAAATAAAATTTCTTTTATTATCAGGTCATAATCATATTACATCACTACCATCCCAAAAAACTGACCATTTTTAAAGACATCACCCTTCCTTTTAAACAGGCAACCTTTTCCAAAAAACAACCCGGGTAACGCAAAAGAAAAAAAACGAACCCCGTTAATGATCATCACTCCTATCCTTTTTTCAGGCAGTCCCCTTTTCCAAAAACAACAGGGGTTAAAACACAAAAGAAACCAAAATGGAAACCCGTTAAAGATCACACTCCTATCCTTTTACGGCAGGGCTTATCCCAAAACAACAGGGGGTTTTCACACAAAGAAACAAAATGAACCCGTTAAAAGACATCCTCCTATCCTTTTTTTCAGGGAGTTTTTTAATTCCCCCCAAAAAACAACCACAGGGTTTTTCCAAAAAAACTTACACACAAAGAAACAAAAATGACCAGTTAAAATCAACACTCCTATCCTTTAATTTAGGAGTCTTATCCAAAACCCAAAAGGGTTAAAAGTACTTAACACAAAGAAAAAAAACTGACCAGTTAATGATCATCCCTCCCCTTTCCCCTTTTTTCAGGCGTTTACCCAAAAACAACCGGGGTTTCGACCAACAAAAAAACAAAATGACCCGGGTTAAAGATCATTTACTCCCAACCCCTTTTTTCACAGTCTTATCCAAAATCAACAGGGGTTTCAACACAAAAAAAACAAACTGACCAGTTAATAAACATCACTCCTCCCCCTTTTCCCCAGTCCCTTTTCCCAAAAACAACAAAGGGTTAAAACCCCAAAAACAAATTTACCCTAATGATCATCACTCCTATCCTTTATCAGGCAGTCTTATCCAAAATCAACAGGGTAACGCACAAAGAGACAAACTGACCAGTTAATGATCATCACTCCTATCCTTTTATCAGGCAGTCTTATCCAAAATCAACAGGGTAACGCACAAAGGAAAGGAAAAGAAAGCAAGCCAGTATCTTTCACTGCGTTGATTTGAATGGACCATAGCTTCAAGAATATCAGTAAAACTGACAAATTTATGGGTTCAATGAGCTGCTAGTTTCAACTCTCCAAGCGAGTGATATTATAATATTCATAACCCAACATAACTGCAGAGGGTTCAGGTAAAGGAAGGGAAAGGGGGGATGGGAAGGGTGGGGGCTGGGAAGGGTGGGGGTTGGTAGAGAATTATTATTTCATTTGCTTCCTTTCTGTTTCTTTTGTATGTTTTAGCACCCATTGCCATCATATTGTCTTCATTGTCATCACGCATGTTTAAGAAATAAAGACGATTCAAAAGACAAAGAGTGTTCCCACTTATTTATGAAGACAATATAGGACAATCATGGCAACCATCAAGTGCCCAGCACCCGACTGCGATGCTGAATGGCCGACTGACGTCCTTACCCGCCTTCTGGACATTCACAGTGCCACAGCCCATGCAGCTAACGCGCACGTGCCTGCTCCAGCTACGGCGGCCAAGGCAGAAAAGGTTCGGCGTCCCACGGTGTCAGCAGCGGGTACCAGCGAAGAGTGGGCGTACTTCGTCCGAAGATGGACAGACTACAAACAGGCCACCCACCTCAAGGGGTCGGACATTGTGTTCCAACTCTTGGAGTGCTGTGATGAGGGACTGCGCAAAGACCTCACGCGGACCTTCGGTGCTCTGGCCTCCAGTGACGAGGAGACCATTCTGACGAACATGAAGACGCTTGCAGTGCGCCAGGAGAACACAGTGTTGATTCTAGGATTTCAAAAAAGGGGGCCCAAGGGCCCCCTCACATAAAAAAAGGGGGCCCATAGGGTGAAAATGGGAGGCCCTCAAAACGCGTGAAAATTCAGATTTTAAAGCTTAATCACAATGATTACATTATGGCCAAAGTAAACTAAAACAACAAAAAGAAACAAGAAACGAGTTACATTTTATTACAGAAACGCACACACACACACACACACACACACAGAGTACACACACATTCTGACATACCTTAGAAGACTTGGTCTTTTTCTGGTGGTGCATGTACTCAGCTGAGCTCCCTTCTTGGCAGTCATACAGCAAGTGAGCAAGTCTGTTGTCACCTCATCATAGAATCCAGCAACTCTAAGCCTACCCCACAATTAATTCAGTCTCTTTATATGAAGTGACCATCACTATGTCAAGATTATATACCATCAGTATCACCTTAAGAAAACCCTTTAACTGTGAAAAGTCACTGTGTACACCTTCACCATACACAACTGAAAAGCTTAAATACATATGTAGGCCTACAGCCCACAGAACTCCATTCATTTCTTGTAGATCCTCCTATCCTTCTGTTGCTTCCACTCTGCTGCAGCAGCTGTGAAGTCATGGTCATTGATGGGAGGACCTTCACATTTGATGGTCATCAGCACATTGAGGCTGTCTTCTTTCAGCCTGTTTCTCCTGGCTGTCTTGATGGCATTTGGGCACTGAAACCACGCTCACAGTCGGCAGTCGGCTTCGTTTTCACCATCTTCATTATCTTGCTGATCTTCGGGTTCACTGGCACTTTCAACCGTTTCGCCTCCGGCGTCGATCGGCTGAGACACGCTATCGCTTGACTGAGTAGCCGTAACGGTGGCTGTAGACTCATTATCGCTTCCAGCTGATGATCTTTAGATATATCAGTGCGTTTTTTCTTCGTGAAGGCGAAAGAAAACAGAGTGGTTTGGCTTCGCGCGCTTCATCGTTGAAGCCGACATGAGGACTGTTGAACTGCCAGTACCGCTGATTGGCTCAACTGCTGCTTCTCGGCCAATGAAAAAAATTTGGTAGAACGCGCGTTCGGCTAAAGGAATTGCTCAGGAGGCTATACACACGGCAGCGGCGAAGCCGCGCTGGTTGTGCAAAAACGCGTTCGTTCTCTTTTTTTTGCGGCTTTTGGGCCGCGTCTTTCGCGATTTTTTGCGGCCTTCAGAAAAATATTGCGGGAATCCCGCAAGGGCGCGCTCTAGAATCAACACTGAGAACATAATGGTCGCACGTGTCCAGTTACAACAGATGCGGCAGGACAGAGACGAGCCTATCAGAGGCTTCGCTGCTCGACTTAGAGGTCAAGCAGGAGTCTGTAGCTTCAACATTAAATGCCCATCTGATACATGCGGTGCAAGCGTCGACTACAGTGACGTCATGGTTCTGGACGTCCTCATCAAGGGCCTTAACGATGAAGAAATCCGGCTAGACATCCTGGTGAGTCACGACAAGACATGTCACTGGAGGATGTGCTTCGCTATGTTGAGGCCAAGGAAAGTGGCAAGAGATCCGCCAGCCGCCTCATTGGAGGCAGCTCGTCCATCGTCGCTGCGTCAAGCTCCTACAAGCGTCAGGACAAACTCCGCGTGGAGGGAGGCAGAAATCCGACCTCGTCGACCACGTGTAGCTATTGTGGCAGATCGGGGCATAGAGCAAGCAGGCAAGAGCGCATGAAAAGCTGTCCAGCGTACGGGAAACAGTGCACCAAGTGCGGGACCGCCAACCACTTTGCAAACGTCTGTAGGAAAACATCACAGCACAATGCCAACCCTGCCCAATCTCCCTCACCTAACGCCGTGGACGACACTTCTGCCACCTTTGACAGCCTGTGCAGTTCTGAGGAAGCGACTCCAATGTCTAATGCTGACCGCATCAGCTTAGACCACCATGTGTACAACGAATTCTGTGAGGCATGGGAGAAACGAGCTTCTGACCCTCAGCCTTTCGTTGACCTCGCCATCCACGCTGTGCCCTCAGACATCCAGTCCCTTGGCTTCCCCACGCCCCTCTCTGCCCCCACCCGTCCTGTCACCTTCCCAGCCATGGCAGACACTGGATGCCAGTCATGCCTGGCTGGCATGGCACTTCTCAGTAAGATGGGCCTCGATCGCCGGCACCTCCTGCCCGTCAAGATGAAGATGACGGCATGCAATAAATGAGACTATAAACATTATTGGAGCCCTCGCCTCCGGATCTCGGAACATCCACGTCTAACACAGAGCTGGAAACTCGCCAGATGGTATACTTTACCACTGTCACTGACCGGATTTTCTAAGCAAACAGGCGTGCATTGCACTTGGGATGATTCCACCAGCTTCCCCACCATCGGCGAGACAAGTGCCGCCAGCAGTACCGAGGACGCTCCACCCACTGACACACAGACATCCCCATGCACGTGCCCCCGACGCCAACCACCCCCACCCCACCCCCAACGTCCCTCCCATTCCCTGCTACAGAAGAGAACAGGAACGTTTGGAGAAGTGGCTGCTGGACTTTTACAGCTCCAGCTCTTTCAATGTGTGTGAACACCAACCACTCCCAAAGATGTCCGGGTCCGCCTATACGCCTCATGGTTGACCCTGACGCCCACCCCGTCGCCCACCACACCCCTATCCTAGTCCCCGTCCACTGGCAGGACGACGTCAAAGCTGGCCTCGATCAAGATGTCCGTCTAGGTGTCATTGAGCCGGTCCCGATTGGCACCCCGGTCCTTGGTGTCACAAGATGGTCATCTGCCCAAAGAAGTCAGGGAAGCCCCGGCACACGGTGGACTTGCAGCCCTTGAACCGACACGCCACGCGGGAGACACAATCACACCCAGTCACCCTTCCACCAGGCTCGCAAGGTGCCACACCACACGAAGAAGACCGTGTTTGACGCTTGGAACGGATATCACAGTATCGCCCTAGATGAGACGGATAGACACCTGACAACATTCATTACCCCATGGGGTCGCTACCGCTACCTCGTCACCCCCAGGGATACATCTCATCTGGAGACGGATATAGCCGCCGCTTTGACGAGATCGTCGCCGACTTTCCCCAGAAGACCAAATGTGTGGATGACACCCTCATGTGTCCAACACCATCGAAGACTCGTTCTTCCAAGCCGTGAGGTGGCTCGACATCTGTGGTAACAACGCATCATCCTCAACCCCTCCAAATTCCCGTTCGGCAAGGACACGGTCGAATTTGCTGGGTTTGAGATCACACCCACCACTGTGCGCCCTTGTGCACGCTACCTCGAGGCCATCCAACACTTCCCGACCCCACAGAATATCACGGACGTAAGGAGCTGGTTCGGCTTGGTAAACCAGGTGTCATACACCTTCGCGGCGGCTGAGTGAATGCTGCCTTTCCGAGAACTTCTCAAGACGGGCACTCGATTC
>JAFLJL010003158.1:0-5000 GCA_018398815.1 Conus ventricosus | reverse complement strand
TTTGAAGGCAGATATATTTGTATTGCCTGCTCCGAGGCCTTTCGCCCGCTGGATCGGGACTCATCAGGGAGACACGGCTGGTTGTGTCTGCACTCCGGCGTCAAATAGAGACACACCACAGTCCATAATACTGTGGTGTTCTCACCACCATGGGTGCAAAAAAGAATCCAATAGCACCCCCAGAGCAGCCAGCGAAGAGTAGTAAATGCAACCAAACGAAAGTGTGGGGAGGAAACAAAGTTGCTGTAAAACTAAAGACATTATAGCAAATAATAAAATGTAGGGGACAGTCTTTGAGCCTATGCCTGATATCCACCCAAAGATGCAAGGGAAATCAAAAGACAAACACACAGACGGACAGAAACAAAGACAAATAACCTCAATTTAATCAAAGCAAAATCGGAAATGATATGAGGTAGGGAACAGTAAACGATAAACAAGTGGGTATGTTTTGCTCCCATACGGAAACCTAACACAGAGTAACGTTTATTCAAGACTGGCACAGCCTTTTAAACTTGAATAAAGTCAGACAAATACATAGACGAACAATCTAATAGTGGGGGAAAAACAAGCACAGCCAACAACTGAACTGTCTGGCAAAGATTTGGACTTGAGGGAGGGGAGATTGAAGATGGAGAAACTGGGAAAATGAAATTTAAAAAAAAAAAAAAAAAAAAAAATGTTACAGATATGAAAACTCTTCACTAGCTGCATAAGGAAACCATCGCAATCCCTTTTGAAGGCAGATATATTTGTATTGCCTGCTCCGAGGCCTTTCGCCCGCTGGATCGGGACTCATCAGTATTTGTCTGACTTTATTCAAGTTTAAAAGGCTGTGCCAGTCTTGAATAAACGTTACTCTGTGTTAGGTTTCCGTATGGGAGCAAAACATACCCCACTTGTTTATCGTTTACTGTTCCCTACCTCATATCATTTCCGATTTTGCTTTGATTAAATTGAGGTTATTTGTCTTTGTTTCTGTCCGTCTGTGTGTTTGTCTTTTGATTTCCCTTGCATCTTTGGGTGGATACTCAGGCATAGGCTCAAAGACTGTCCCCTACATTTTATATTATTTGCATAATGTCTTTAGTTTTACAGCAACTTTGTTTCCTCCCCACACTTTCGTTTGGTTGCATTTACTACTCTTCGCTGGCTGCTCTGGGGTGCTATTGGATTCTTTTTTGCACCCATGGTGGTGAGAACACCACAGTATTATGGACTGGTGTGTGTCTCTATTTGACGCCGGGAGTGCAGACACAACCAGCCGTGTCTCCCTGATGAGTCCCGATCCAGCGGGCGAAAGGCCTCGGAGCAGGCAATACAAATATATCTGCCTTCAAAAGGGATTGCGATGGTTTCCTTATGCAGCTAGTGAAGAGTTTTAGAGAACGGGGAAATACCAATCCTGGGCCACTTCCGCCCTCACCCAGTTTCGGGCGAAAGTAACCCAGGATTGGTATTTCCCCGTTCTCTGACAATAAGACTTCAATAGCCAAAAAATAACGATTATCTACAAACAAACATACTGTGTAGGGTTATCCGTTTTCAATACTAATTTACTAAACTTTTCAGATTTCAGTTTTTGTTTAATCCTATGTTTTCCTGATCATTTTCAATAACATCATTTTCGCGCAAACATTCTTCAAATGAGTCTCTGTCTTTCATGTGAAATAAAACTACAGTCTTTAACTGTTCTCTAAAGTCTTTTAAAACCGAGTTATATTTCTGGCATAAAATCCACACACTTATCCCAGCATGTCTTCCGCTGAAAGCTAGTTTCGACAAAGTGTTTCTCTTTTTAACTATGTCTCTTTCTGCTGAACAGTCATCTATAATAAATAGTGTCTGCGTTCCTTCAAACAGTCTATAAAACTGTTCTAAACACTCACTCAGTTTATTGCTAGGATTAACTAAATATATGTCATCATCTGCCCATATAAACCTTCTATCATGATATGCTTTGTTCCATTTAAGTGTTGGGCAGAAAATCACAATATGATTAAAATTATAGCGATAAACTGTTTGTAATAGGTCGAGATAAATATTGTTTTTCCAACACCCAGTCTGCCCACAAATCAATGAGCAATGAGGAGTTTTTGCCATAAAGTTTAACTGCTCCATAGTTTTATAACAGAACTTAATCTAATCCAGTTATTATTTTTATCATACTCTCTGTCAAAACTTGTTCAGTATAATAAAACCCTATAAGGCCTAAATGTGTAAGATTAATCCAATTCAGTTCTGTAAGATTGTTTCTATTTAAGTCAACATTGATTTTGTTGCTTGTTGTTATGATCTTAATATCCTCGCCATTGTGAAGAACGACGATGGTAACGTTAAGACGTTTAACGTCTAAGTTTTGCCAGCTAATATTAATTCCTTTTATAAGGTCGTCACTACGCCCACAACCCCATCCTCTCCACATCTTTAAAGACAGAAATTTCAAATATTATTGTGAACGTGTCTCCTAATTTCTGCTTGGAAAGAACTGTAATTTTGTAGAAGCTTTTTTTACAACTGTTTCTTTTCTGTGGAGGATGTACTGTTTTTTCCCATACGGCGTTATTTCAATTTCTTTCCGACTATTGTCGTCCGGCATAAGACTTACATGTAAAGGGCCAGAGTTGAATGCTTTTCTGAAACTTTTTTGGCGGCTAAAATATGTAAATGGACTTATGAATTCAAATTTTATGTCCCATTCTAAATATGGTTCTAAATGCCATTTGATGTCAGGTTTTCGAACTATTTTATATTCATACTGGCCAACATTATTTGCCTCTAGATTGCGCAGTTGTTCTAGTTTAGGAAACTTTTTGCTGTCGCCAACCTCTTTGCTTTTATAATCACCATCTTTAGTGTACTCAAAACCATACAAAGCGCCTATCTCACCGTTTTGTTCAAAGTCCGCAACGTCTGCAAGGTCTTTTAATTCTAAAGTTATACACCTTACAGGCGCTAATGTAACTCCTGGTTCTTCTGGCCCACGCGACATTTTTTAGAACAACTTATTATTTTATTTCCAAAACAATGTGTAGGTTATCACATTTCACAACTTTCCCCACTTTGTCTGCAATTTTTATATTAAATGATCCAACCCTCCACAAACTAATCTTTTAAACTGTAAATTAGGGAATTGTATAATTTCATAATCGCAATATGCAGCTTTCCCTGACGGAAGAGCTCTTAAAACAGTTGAGGGCCTTCCATCATATAAGTTTTCATCAGTGCTCAGCTCATCCAAATGAACATAGAGCAGACCTGCCAACCCCCTAAGAGACCAATGAGTAAGAATTGAAGCTCAGTAAGCAGAAATGTGTAATTTCTGAGAGCTAAGAGTAATCGAGCGCGACCATTTACCTTTTTTCAAACACGATGTGATGAAATTGTTCACAATTTTTGTGAACTTACTTTTCTTCAAAAACAAGCTTTTCTTTTAAGTGTCACAAGAAATCTAGAGCTACAAATTATGAAAATGTAGAATACACTGGAAACACACACAAATCCCCTAAACCATCATGGCATGGCACACCAAGGCTTGATAGTGCGCCAGAAACAACCTAAAAAATTGGAAATGAAATGAGGCAGGGAACAGTGAACAATAAACAGTGAACAAGTGGGGTAACATTTGCTCCCATTTTATAAGGAAACCTAACACAAAGTAACTTTTATTCAAGACTGGCACAACCTTTTAAACTTGAATAAGGTCAGGCAAATACACAGACGAACAATCTTTATCTAATAGCGGGGGAAAAAAACAAGCGCAGGCCAACAACTCAACTGTCTTGATAGTAATGACTTGGCAAAGATTTGAACTTGAGGAGGGGGGGGGGGGGGGGGGGGGGGGGGGGGGGGGGGGGGGGGAGTTTGAAGATGGAGAAACTGGGAACATGAAATTAAGAAAATACATAACCTAAAAAATTGTCTCCCCTGTTGATTCTGTGCATGTGGGGTTGGCTATCAGCTCAGTGGCGATTGTGTCATTTTTTAAGTATCGCACCACCCCAGGAAAGATTTGCCCCCCCCCCCCCCCCCTTCCTGACTTCCATCAGTCCCAACACAAACGGTCCCTTCTGCAGTCGAGATGCAGCAGCAGTTAAGCCTTCCATGAGAAGGGTCCTTACAATGTGTGTTGTCTTTGTTCGACCGCTCTTGAACTTTTGGCGATCTCCAAAACTGAGAACGCTTCTGTAAAAAGCAGGGATGCATGGTCGGCTGCGCTAAGAGCGATGTTGTGCTCGACGAAAAATCCGGCCACCACTGCTTCAGCCCCAATTACCCTTTTCCTAATTTCATCCTCTTTTGAGGTGTCTACAGTCTGGAAAAAAAGTGTTGATGCTGGAAGAATTCGGCGCGTTAGAGTGATCGATGTGCTTGCGTGACTCGAGGCGACGCTTCACATCCACCATCCCGCGATTGGTAATTGTGAAGTCCGACTCGCAAGTGGTACACCGTGCACAATTTACACCTTTAGCCGAAGGTCGTATGCAGGGAACTTTTCCGAGTATTCTTTTCGGAACTTTTGACTAGTTTTTTCTTTTTCGCATCTTGTCCAAAATTTTCTACTCCACGTTTCGACATTTTCGTAGCTAAAACTTCAAAAAGACGCCAACTTCGCTGAATGGTAAAGATGGTGAAACGAACTGCGCATGACCGGAAACACTTCTTGAAGATACTGGTTATACGCACGGCGCCGTGCGTGTCTGTACATAAACCGATTTTTTCGTCCGTTTTTTTGTTGTTGAAAACTTTCAATGCGTAATTTTTTGGCGAAATGCGTAAGGGCGTAAGAATTATCACTTGGGCGTAATAAATTACGCGAAATGCGTAATGGTTGGCAGGTCTGATAGAGTAATGAATGTAATGCAAGATCGAGCGGACTTTCCCCCTCATAATTAGTTTTGGTTGGTGTACTCTAAATATATAATTGTTAGCTGTAAAAGCCTAACATTTTAGCTATCTTTATCAAAATAGTAACCTACTTCTTAGGCTTGAGGCAACAG